>JAJGRW010000050.1:6916117-7128423 GCA_025461045.1 Carex parvula | reverse complement strand
TTATTTTTTAGAATTTTTTTACTATTTTTTTAGATAGAGGTAGAAAATCACTTGATTTAAAAATTCTAGACCATTAAAAAGTAGTGATTTTGTACCTATCTAAAAAATAGTAAAAAAATTCTAAAAAATGTAAAATTGTCTGTAAGTACATTTTTATATGGAGATCATATTGAACGGTTCAGATTGACTGTGTGAACTTTGAAAGTAAAAATTGATCCAAAATACGGACCAATGTGCGCTATGCATAGTACCATAGCCTCGTCAAATGACAAAATAATATCTTCAAGTTATTGAATGAACTTCAATCTTTAACACAGGCAATAAAAAATACAAGGAAGGGGGTGGTTATAGCAATGGATGCAAAACTAAGGCGAAGCCCAGCATCAGTGGCAGCGGTGGATAAGATGATGAAGCTAGCAGACAGTGCCTGCATCCATCTAGAAAATCACGGCCGTCCATGCGGAAATGTGCAGAGGATTTATGGGTCATCCGTCGAGACTTCCAACAGCAGCAGCAACAACAACAAGAAAATCAGAATTTTCAGATAGTTCAAATAAAAATACCACGAGTTCTCTCAAGGATCCTTTCCAGGATTGAGGGAGGAATGATTTTAATTTTTAATATATTAGTGTGTATGTCGCCTTTTTTCCTCTTTTTTTTTCTTTGGTGTGCAGTGAGATACTGACAGGATAGATTGAATGCTGTTCTTACTTTTCTTGTTTTATGGAAAAAGATTTGTAAATTTTAGATCAGAGTGGTAAGTGTACAAATTTTGCATGATAGTCTCATTATTAGAAGAAAAGCAATCAGTATAACAGAATCCAGGTGTGCACCTTACAGCAACAGAATCGAAGTCTAATAGGCTGTTACCAGTTGGTTAGCAATACTGTTAGGATTGATTAACTAGTCAAAGCAGGTGGTTAGAGAGGTTAACAGAAGTTGTTAGTTTGTTAACAGAATGTAAAGCAGTGGTTAGCAATCGATCACTACAGAACCAGTCACACACATTACCATTCCCCTCTCTACTAAACTTGATCACACAAACTTCCTTACCTGGAAAACCACAAATTGAACCAATCGTTGATAGATTCGGTTTAGAACAATACCTTGATGCAGCATCGCCACCACAGCACCCCCAGCCAAGCAAATTGAGGTTGGAGGACAATCTATTTTGAATCCGGCCTTTCTACATTGGCACCGACAAGATTCTCTTGCTCGGATGGCTCCGCTCTACCATCTCGGGCACAATTCTCTCACAGTATGTCACCTGTCAGACTGCTTCTTCTCTGTCTCTCTCTTCTCCATCTTTCTGTATCATTCTATCTTTTACTCATCAACTAATATGAAGTTTCTTTCAAAATTTGTTATAACAAAGATGAGAATTTTGGTAGGTCTATCTTATTTAATTCTGCAAAGCATGTTGTAGAGAAAAAAGAAAGACTTTCTACTAAGAAAAAAACTTCAGAGCATTAATCCATTTTCGCTCGAATTTTTCTTAACTACTATTGGCTTTACTAATCATGACTGGACATCAATCTAATTCCAGGCAGTGAAGTTCTGATCAAGTGTTTTTGTGATTTTGCTGATGACAGTCTGTTGTTTAAACTAACAAATTTGTAATTTAAAATATTAAGTATATTTCATAACATTTTTGAGAAAAGCATAGAAATAAAAACATATTTGGAGAAAAATTTTAAGATGAGACATAAATTTGTAATTTTTTAATCTTAAATATATTTCATATTTTTTTTCTAATAAATAAAAATATACAAGCATATTTTGAATTTTCTTTGAATCAGAGGTATAACCGTACAAGTGTCTGTTGGGGAATCATAAAGGTCCAACAATTATGTCTTATCTAGATATCAAACAATTACATCTCATCTAGGGGTCAACACTTACACCCCTGAAAGGAGAAACAGTTTCTCCATCTTAATCTAAAGACCGTCCTATGCCAAAGATTCAAAAACATAAATCAGAAGTGCGCATCGCTTAAGGAAACAACTTCTCAACAATTCAATTTTATACTGGTGCGAAAATCGTTTCCTGTGAGCATCGCTTAAGGAGGTGCACGGGAAACCTCTAGCTTGTATTTCAGATAAATTTCGTGTGCATTCGTTCGTAGTAATTTATGCAATTTAAAAGAACTTGTATTTTGATATTAATCAAGCACATATATATATATGCTGATTTTATGCAATCTAAAAGAGTGTGTATATATGTTGATTTTAACAAAGTAAATGTATGCTGATTAAATAAATAACACGTAAGATGAATTTTAATTATTTTATGCATACAAATTTTTGAGGGAATGTGATAATTGTCTTGAAAATATTTTCTATAAAAATGAAATTAACATTATAAAAGAGTTTTTAGTTTTATAGATTACTTTATATGTAAGTATCTATCATTGGATATATCCAAGAGCAGAATTAGGTGTTCTTAAGCTCATCAAGTTTCTTGGTGAGTTTAACTTTTAAACATATTCCCTGAGAGTCGCTCTCAAGTTTAAAAAAACAAAACTTTAAACATATCAGATTGATCTCAAATGACAATCAATATCGTTAAATCGAATATACTTCAATGTTGTTTACATAAAAATTTATAATATTTTAATTCATCAAGTATAAAATCAAGCAGTTAAAGATGATGTAAAATGTATGCCTCAAAATTATCATAGTTTTTTTACTATTTGATTTTATACTAAGTTAAATAAAAATGATTACTTTTGCATGTAAATACGTAACTCGTGCAATAGATCAGTTTTAACGGTTTAATTTGTCGTTTGAATCTAATTCGATAGTTTTGAAATTAACATCACTTAAAAAAACTTCATAAGTTTAAAAAATTCTAGTTCATATTTTCAGAGAAATTAGCATATTTTAGAAGGGTAAGATATTTTGACATTTAACATGTAATTTTAGTATTTAATAGATACTCTGTTTATCTTTATTTAACATTGCAGCGTCTAATTATCGAGGTCAATTTGGATCCGATGTTCATCGACTCAAGTGAGTTCGATGACCGTCATCTGCTTTAAGATCCGCACCCGCAACTTCCGCATTTTTAAAATTCGTACGTACGAATCTTAAAACATCGGACGATTCCGAAACCCATCGACCCAAACTGCTCTCGTAATTATCATACCTTACCTCACTTCACTATCAAACGTCAAGACTATTTTAAAATTGAGATAAGTAATTTTAAAACAAGTAGAGAACAAAACTCGCCTTCAGACGCATTTGAAAGGGTTACAAAGAAGATACAATATATTTCCTATTTATTTTGGTCAGGTTCAGGTACTCTTAAACGCGCTACAGTAAATCTGGATCTCACGAGTCCCACGTGGCGAGGTCCCGACTCACCTCGTCCGTTCTTTTCTTATTTTAACCATTTTATTTTCTATCGGTACCTTTTTTCTTGTCTTTATTTCCATTTTCTCAGTCTGTCGTTCTCGCGGCGCGCCACTCGTTTCACTCCGCTAAAAATATCTCCGAAAGATTTCTTTTAATTCCTTCCCTCCCAAATCCTAACAGCTCTTTATTATTAAATATCTTCTCGTAAAACTCGTTCCCCCGTTCAATTAATAAAGCATCACCATCTCGGATCTCTCGTTCCCTTCACGGGACGCTAGTGAGTAGTGAGCACCTTTTTTCCCCTTCTTAATTCTCACCTGCATTTTACCTTATCATATTTCATCCCTATTTAGTTCATGGCGAAGCCGGAGGAATCCAATGGCCAGCTGAAATTTGTCGGCGGTCATACGAAAGGTGTGGCAGTTCCATGCGCCAGGGAAGGATCAGAGATTGCGTCGAACATCGTGTACCATGCACAGTATACTCCGCATTTCTACCCTCTCAGATTCGATTTAGAACATGCATTCTATGCTGCTGCTCAGAGTGTGCGTGACTACCTGGTTCAAGTAAGCCTTAATTTCTACGATTTCGAACTTAATTTGTGGAGTTGATTTGATTTTAGATGCTGATGATTGAATTTCGCATTTGCTTTTGCAGAGATGGAACACCACATACCTCAAATTCCACAAGGATGATCCTAAGCAGACCTATTATCTCTCAATGGAGTACCTTCAAGGACGTGCTTTAACCAATGCGATTGGAAATCTTGGTATCACTGATGGATATGCTGAAGCATTGAAGTCATTTGGGCATGAACTTGAAGATATCGTTGAGCAGGTAGCTTATATTCGTCAAGTTATATTGTTTTCTTAATTTTGGAATTAATCTATGGTGTTGTTTTGTTCATAATATCTCATTACTTAAATCAAGTTATACTGAATGGAAAAACAGTTCAAAAGTTGACCACCAAATTGGATATGTACTAACCAGAACCAAAGTTACTTAATCATTTTAGGATTTTAATTATTATCTTTTCTTCTTCTATGACGAGTTTACCATGTTGAATTTATGGATCTGAGAGAATTTTACTATTTTTGCTATATATTTTAATGATTACTTACATTTCATGCAAAACAACTTCCATCTGGATGCATTGTGGATTGCAGGAGAAAGATGCAGCTTTAGGAAATGGAGGCTTGGGTAGGCTCGCATCATGCTTTCTTGATCAATGGCAACCCTTAATTTGCCAGCTTGGGGATATGGCTTGCGTTACAGGTAAATTTTTTCTTCTCTCTCTCTCTAATAGCTTTTTAACAGGAGGTGGTCAGCATTGGGTAATTTATTTATTGAATGTGACTTAGGTATGGTTTGTTCAAGCAACGGATTACAGCGGAGGGCCAGGAAGAAGTTGCTGAAGATGGCTAGAGGTACCTTTTGCATTGTGGGCCTTTGTATTGTATTAAATTCTTTCTAATCCCTTTTTGTGCTAAGTCATTTTTTTTTTCTATGTTTAATTTTACAGAAATTCAGTCCATGGGAGATTGTCCGACATGACATAGTGTACCCAGTTAGGTTCTTTGCCATGTTGAGATCAATCCTGACGGATCGTGAGTATAAATTTCATTGATAAGTAGAATGTCATTCTAGGAAACAAAGATTTGAAGCTGTCTATAATATAATGTGTACTGCAAATTTCTCTCTTTCTATGGATATAAATCATATAATCACCCTCTATTGTATGTTGCGCGGTATGGAGGGGACTCCTGCTTCTGAATTGCGATACTTATTTTCTTTATATTTCCCTTCTGTAGGCGTAAATGGGTGGGTGGAGAATTATTGACTGCACTTGCATATGATGTGCCAATTCCTGGGTTTAATACAAAGAATACAAATAGTTTGCGCTTGTGGGAGGCAAAGGCTAGTGCTGAGGATTTTAATTTGTTTCTGTTCAATGATGGCAAGTACGAGGATGCTGCTTATTTCCACTCTAGAGCTCAGCAGGTTTCTATACCATTTTTTAATTTGATTTAATTTTAGTTAATATTTGCAGTAGTTATATATTTTGTATCAAGGAATAGACATGAAGTCTTGAAGCTTCTTGTTCCATTTCATAGCTTATTTTCCAATAAATACTCATTTTACTAACAAATGGCGATGGACTATGTATTATAGATTTGTGCTGTTCTTTATCCTGGTGATTCTACTGAAAATGGGAAGATATTGCGCTTGAAACAACAGTTTTTCCTCTGCAGCGCATCATTGCAGGTTCTTAAATCTCTACTTCAGAGTTCAGATATATTAACCCTGTAGAAAATAACTAGTTTGCAATTGATCTTTTCATCTTAAAAGGCCCTTTGAATTTTGTTGAATTATGTTTTTCTGAAAATATTGTTAAAGTGAGTATATCTCTATCTGCAGGATATAATTTATAGGTTTAAGGAGAGGAGAGTTGCAGGTAATTGGAGCGACTTCCCCAGTAAGGTTGCTGTTCAGTTGAATGACACTCATCCAACTCTAGCAATTCCCGAGCTAATGCGCTTGCTCTTGGATAATGAGGGACTTGGCTGGGACAATGCTTGGGATCTCACCACAAAGTAACCTTTTTCATGCTTCATTTAATTAATGTTTTATAGGTACATATGCAATGGAGTTAACATTTTCCTTTTCTTTTTTTTATTATTGCAGGACTTTTGCATACACAAACCACACTGTACTCCCAGAAGCACTGGAGAAATGGTCCCAAGACATAATGAGGAAGCTTCTGCCTCGTCATTTTGAAATTGTTGAAGAAATTGATAAGAGGGTATTTATTACTATACCTAAATCTTATTGGTGTTCATGGTCCAATTTGACTAACTCTCTCTCTCTCTCTTCAGTTCAAGGAGATGATACATACTACTAGGAAGGATATGGCGGAAAAGCTATCGAGTATGCAGATTTTAGATAACTCGAATCCACAAAAGCCTGTTGTGCGCATGGCAAATCTGTGTGTCGTATCTTCCCATACGGTAAGCTTACCACTGCTAAAAGAGTCAAGTCTCATTCACTTATCGTGGGTGATATGAAACCAAAATTGAAATTTAATCAATCTTAACAACTTTAATGTTTGTGGTAGGTGAATGGAGTTGCACAGTTGCACAGTGATATCCTGAAATCAGAGTTATTTGCAGATTACGTATCGATATGGCCGACCAAATTTCAGAATAAAACAAATGGTATCACACCTAGGAGGTGGTTGCTCTTCTGTAACCCTGAGCTTAGTCAGATTATCACAAAATGGCTTAAGACTGATGAATGGATCACTAATCTCGACCTCCTCACCGGCCTTCGTGAGGTATGCCTCTTCTTAATCCTTTCTTTTTTGTGCTCTTCTCAGAATTGCCTTTTTTCTTTTCCTTTTGTTGCGCCCATGGGAAACCATGTAGTTTGTACTCAGGTAAGATGAGAATTATTATTTAGAACACCATTTGCGAGCTTCTCTGAGGAAATATAACATAAATATGTGTGGTTGGTTCTGTGTAAAAAAAGAATTGAGGGTTGTACAACATGAATGAGACAGTATGTAACCAATCCATTAGTTAGTTTTGTGTAACTTTTAGTATGATTTGACCTAACATTATTTATATCTAAGGCCTGCATGCCAGATAACTTTTAGTATGAGACAGTATGTAACTGATGTTATTGATAATTTTTTTCATAACAGTTTGCAGATAATGAAGATCTCCAAGAAGAGTGGGCACAAGCGAAGCTAGCTAGCAAAAAGCGGCTTGTGCAGTATGTTTATAATGCAACTGGTGTATCCATTGACCCGGACAGTCTCTTTGATATACAGGTCAAGCGTATTCACGAGTATAAAAGACAGCTGCTTAATATATTGGGTGCTGTATATAGATACAAGAAGCTCAAGGTAATAATTTCCATTTTTCCAAGCACTAGTTTGTGAAAAATGTTTATTGTTCGTATTTACTTCATTATATCTTGTCATATTTTATTTTTTGTAAGTTTCACTGTAACGAAGTGTGACAATTCGATCAACTTATATAGTTGTTCAGTGCTGTACTGTGCCACCCCATGCTTTAAATTTTTAATCATGTATATTGAAATTTAATTGAATTGTTCTTTTTTTTTTTAAGTTTTTACTAAGTTTGCCCCCCCCCCCATAAAATGGTAAAAAATTCTACTTGGTGGTTGTGGATACATGGGTTCAAAAATCCCGCACATTCTGCATTTTACGTTTGAGGTCCCCCACCCCCTCCACCCCCCAAAAAAAAAAGAAAATATCTAATTCCGCCACTGGCTACCATGTTAATAGTCTGGTACAAACCACCCTTGACAATTCGAACAACTGGTTTTGTTTCTAAATGGCCTGGTGAAATATTTGTAACTTGTGTAGGAAATGAGTGAGACAGAGAGGCAGAGCGTGACTCCTCGTACTGTAATGTTTGGAGGAAAGGCATTTGCGACCTATACCAATGCAAAGCTCATTGTCAAGCTGGTCAATGATGTTGGTTCTGTAGTAAACAACGACCCAGAAACCAACAAATACCTCAAGGTATCTGATTTAAATACCAGTTTTGTCTCTCTTATTAGCATTCCTGTAAAAGCAGGTATCCTGATGACATCTGCAATGTGTATCAGGTCGTGTTCATTCCAAACTACAATGTATCTGTGGCAGAAGTGCTGATACCAGGTAGTGAGCTGTCTCAGCACATCAGTACCGCTGGCATGGAGGCAAGTGGTACTAGCAATATGAAATTCGCTCTCAACGGCTGCCTTATAATTGGTACCTTGGATGGTGCAAATGTTGAAATTAGAGAGGAGATTGGAGAAGAGAACTTCTTTCTCTTTGGTGCTAAGGCTGATGAGGTCCCTCGTCTGCGCAAAGAGAGAGAAATGGGAATGGTAAAGTGCAAACTCCAGCCCTCCATTTCCTGCCCAAAAATTTAGTAAAGCTGAAATCAGCAATGCAATAGTTCTGTTAGTTTTGAAAGGTTTTCTACCAGTATCATCAAAACACGAAAAATTCCTTTCCCATAAACAATCCAAAAGATAGCACCTCAAATCGTTTCAAATGTCTATTTATAATGGCCAGTAAGAGCCCTCATAAATTACCGCATATTCTTAAAAGAGCACCAATTCACATTAATACCCTCCATTAGGTTTGTGATCTAATCAAGCTTGTTATAGCCAATCAATTATGTTGAAGTTAGTAGGAAAGCATTGCAACCAAGTTTCATCGTCTACTGGCCTCATGCACTAAGATATTAGCATTTCTGCACAAAGCAAAAGGGCTTAGGATAAGTAGGTGCTGAAGCAGAGTCATGGGCCTAGCATAACTTGAATCATATGAATTCACCAGTTCCTACTACAAAATATACATCCTGCCTTAATAATACAGCTAACACCCAAAAAGCCCCTCCGAAATGAATAGGTTTTGCCAAGTGGTATATGATTTATATTTAGCATAATAATTATTTCCAATTACGTTTTAGGCAGGTCCCTAAAATTTCCACCACCATTTGGCAATGATTGATTCATCATAAAGATGTTTAAAGACCTGATACCATAATTGAGTAAAGCATATTACCTCTTTTCCCCATGTACCCTTGTGAAACAAATCTACATCTAAGACTACCTAGCTTTTTTTTTTTTTAATTTAAATCTTACAAGGCAACTTATACATAGCAAGGGTATATAATGGACAGCTGATTATAAAGTTGAGTAAAACTAATCTCCCTCGGATTTCCTTCCAGTTTTGCAATTTCGCCCCTCCTTCGTCAAACTAACGGCATCCAATCTTTAGTAAAAACATTTCTCCATGCAAATGTACCCAAGATACTCAATTGGCAGCTCATTCATCGTACATCCTAAAATGTCTGCAAATGTTCACTTCCATTAGTTTATTAGACTTGAAGACACTATTTTACTTGGAAAAGTTAATTTTCATACTTGAAAGGCCCTGAAATCCATACAGAGCCCACTTAACTGTCAACCATGTATGATTCTGCTTTCAAAAATACGATTGTCTTTGTTTGTTCGTGGATTTAAATAAATAAGTTATGCATCCAAGTATAAGTAGAGGGTATGCATCCAGGTCCCAAGACATGAATATTATTTGTTTATTACTTAACCTGCATATGAGAGTTCTAACATTGTGGAGTTTCAATTAAATACAGTTTAAGCCAGACCCCCGTTTTGAAGAGGCGATAGAATATATAAAGGTTGGCACATTTGGTTCATATAACTATTCTGATCTCTTGAGCTCATTGGAGGGTGACTCAGGCTATGGACGAGGGGATTACTTCCTCGTTGGGTATGACTTCCCTGGCTATCTCGATGCCCAGTCTCGGGTTGATGAAGCTTACAAGTAAGACGTAGAAAAAACTACTCTTTCCTTGCAGAACTTATCACAAAATACTTTTTCTTGTTGTGCTCCTGTAAATACTGAGATTTGAGATTAAGATAATTTCATAATTCCCATACGCCCATTGGCAGCATCTGCCAAGTTTCTTGAAAATAGATAATTCCCATCTGAGATGATGAGGAGATTGTATACTTCTCAGGGGCGGATTCAGTGTGGATGAATGGGGGCCAATTGACCTTCATTTTCAAAATTTATGTGCTTCTACATGATTTTTTATACAGTTTAAAGTAAAATGTTATAGGTACGGTAAAATTGACCCCCATGTTTAGCATGAAAATTTTATATTATTGACTCCCAATGTGTGTTTGATCCCCCCATAGCTTAAAAATCTGGCTCCGCCCCTGATACTGCTGTCACTGTGCCTTGTGCTCTTGAGGTTCACAATAAATGGCTAAATTCCCCTGATCCTTTATTGTTCAATGGAAGAAAAAGCAACTGTATTTTGGCTTATTGTAGATAAATTAGGGGCAAAAACGAGCTGGGTGATTTTCTTGATTTAGTCTGGCATATAGTTCTTTTAGGTATAAGAGATGCTGTGACATCTATATTTTTCAGGGTTGGCCAGATTATTCAGGAAATCGGTCCTTGTTGAAACAATCTATAATCCTTTTTCATGGGTGTGTCTTTGTTGTATTTTGATTGCAGGGACAGGAAGCGGTGGCTGAAGATGTCGATTTTAAGCACAGCGGGTAGTGGCAAGTTCAGCAGCGATCGCACAATTGCACAGTATGCTAAAGAAATTTGGGGAATTCAGGAGTGTCGTGTTCCGTAATTTCTTCAATGAGTGCCGAACCTCAAGTGGAGAAGCTGTTGGCTCCTTGAGATTCTAAACCTCTGTTAGTATTTCGGTACCAATCTTATGCAATGGCATATAGTATGATAATAAAATAATGTGTTCATAGCTCTCAGTCACTGTTAGTCTGTTATAATAAATAATGTCGGCTGATGTAGCCGATACTAGCTTGTCAGCTTGTGTTAAAAACCATTTCATACTGAATTTCAGTGCTTAGTTTTGATGGAAGCCTGCCTTCATATTCTGAAAAGATAAAATACAATACTGATCAGTGTTTATGCTGTACATTTTTTTTTGTGAATACGTCTGTGAAAAGGGTCAGGAGAGGTGAAAACTATAATGTTCTTTTTGTATTGGAAGCTCAAAATATGTTATAGCTCCATCAGGTGTACCTGACTAGCATTATAGCAGGGTTCACTATTTAATTTAAAAGAATTCATCCCTATTAATAATTTAACATGTATAAACTGAGTCTGCTTTGCTACCATAAAATTGATGCTCTGCTGCGCACTTCATGAAGCTTTTCTATTAAAAGTAAACAATTTATATTACCGTTTAATTTTTTAGGGAGAACATAATTCTAATTTGATTTGACAACCTACGCACAATTTATGGACAGACATCATCACCTCCATTTTAGTTTTACTACTTTTGTTTAGATGCAATCAAAATACATTTCTTTTTCTCCAATTGGCATTGGATTAATGCTGCTTCACTAACTCAATATTTTATAATAGTTAGTGTATTACCATTTTTTTTATTTCGGATTCAAATAATATTTACATTCTTTGAATAACACACTCTTTTCACACTATTCGGGTTATCACCGTTTTCTATTCTCATATTAAATATTACTGTTACACTAATTCAAATAGCATTATTTTCGTGTACTATATTTTATTATGATCTGATCACTCCTCAATCCATCCGTACTTTGTTACCCCGATACTTCATATATAATCTTGTACCCGTATCGGTATCTGATACCCGTATCCATGCAACATTGTCAGTACCTAATGGTTAAAATTAAGTCGTGAGTACTTCAAATAATAAGCTAATGAAAGTTATAGAATAAAGATATTGATAGTGTTGTTTTAATTTCATGCAACATACGGACAATGGTCAAAACAGCATTACATAAAGACAATTTTCGCCCACTAATGAGGTTGATATATTAATTATTATGAGACAACATCTGACCTGACCTACACAACGATAGAGCGTTAATGCAATTCATTAGTTTTTGTACCTTTCATTTACAGGCAGAAAAAAATATCACTAAATAAAGCATACCGAAAAACAACTTACTAAGTTTTTCTTTTTCTTTTTTTGATTTTGACTGTTATTATTTTTATATTCTTTCGTCCGAGGTGGTATAACATTTCTGTGTTATTAAACAATAACTATTTGATTCTTAAGGCACTACAAGTTACCTTACTACACAGCTACTATCTTCACCATACGCAATTGAAGCTTTCTGAGCTATGCTATTACCTTTTTGGGTGGTTTTTATTATTCACATTTTTAGACTTCTTTTATATATTTGTGAAAGATGTAGTATTATTGTGAAAACTCCAAATATTTTTGTTGTTTTCAAAATAATATTTATATCCCCGTTTATAAAAAATGACATAGATAATAAATAATTATAAAAATGTTTCACAATTTGGAACAGTTTGATAACAAGTCAAATGTTAGTTTGTTTTTTTATAAAGCCCAAATTTTCAAAACAATTTGGAAACATTTGTAAAATACCAGTCCAAGTCAATGTTAGGAAAAACTAACATTGACTTGGACTAGTAATTTTTATAAAAAAATTGAAAACAACAAGAAAAGAAAACTACAGTCAACACACAATGATATTTGTATCAAAATATGCTCAATCAGCAATAGCTGAATAGCATCACCAAAGGACCACGTCACTAAAACCTTTAATAATAGTAGTACACTTGTATCAATTCAATCAAACAAGAAGTACTTGTACTAAACAATAATTTTGCCAATATACTATCAGCTCTCACTCCTGTTAGGCTTGCTTGAAATTGGGATTACCTGTGCCAAAGAAAAAATGGTGTCAACAAACCATGTTTTGTGCTAATTATGGATTTGCATCAATTGACAATTAGAACAAGCGCCATGCTGTACCGTCTCAGAAGAAGGGACCCAATCGTTGGTTGCAGGATTGCTCTTATAGCACAAGTGGTTCACGCAGTTTGTGTAGGAGATAGTTTGCGCATCAAAAGCAGGCATGTTTGGCTTCTCCACTTTAATAAAACCTGTTCCAGTCTGCAAAGATGATGCATTGGATGGATTTAAAGATTTGCAATAATGGAATATACATAACTTACCATAGTTTGCTATCTGAACTTAGATGCTTCATTTAGGTTATTAATCATAAAAGAAGAATAAAGAGAGAAAGAAATATAAAGCAATGTTTGATTGGAATTCTAATAGGAGTTTAGGCAACGTAAATACTATCTTTTTTTGGGATAAATAAATGTTAATTATTAATCTGATGTAACTTTCAAATACTTGAATTCTCAAATTGGATTAACTAAATTAAGAAAAAAATCTTCCTTCCCATACCATTATCTTTACCTCTTCGCTTTTACCTCTCTTTCACTTTACTTTTGACTAATCAATCACTAACAAACTGTAAAATGCTGCCTACCAAAATTTTAAAACTGCTTTTCTTAAGGAAAAAGTTGGATTTTGCTACCGTTTGAAAAGTTCAGAAGCTGTTTGCCAAATAAAGGGAAAGAAGAAGGGTGCAAATAAAATCACGGATTATCGCCCGATCAGTGTCATCAACACGGTCGTCCGACTAATCACCGAAGTGCTTGCAAATAGGCTCCAGCCCCAACTGCAGGCCATCATATCCAACACCCAAACGGCCTTTGTCAAGGGTAGATTGTTATGGAATCCTTTTCTAGTTGCAAGAGAACTATTATGTGCCTTGCACAAACATAAGACCCCGGCAGTCCTGTACAAAGTAGACTTTGAAAAAACATTCGATATGGTAGACTGATGCTTTCTCACCAACCTACTGATTGAACGAGGCTTTCCTCCAAGGTAGTTATCTACTGTACTGACAATCCTTAAATCTTCCTACTCGACAATCAAGTTTAATGGGGAGACCACAAGATACTTGATTGCGCCAGGGTGATCCACTATCGCCCTTACATTTGTCCTAGTAGCGGACTCCCTACACTGGTTCATTACCAACGCAAGTCCATTAATGCACAATCTGATCTACATCTCAACTAGAGTGATACAAAATGCGGATGACACACTCATCATCACTAAGGCACACCCCGCCCCTTAAAATACTGTCACTGATCCTTGGAACGTAAGAATCCCTATTCGGGCTAAGAATAAATAGATCAAAGAGCAACTTTGTGCCCATATCAGTTCCGGTTCATGCAATACCGGCAATACAGCGAATTCTTTCGAGTCCTACCTCACAACTAGCAATTAAGTACCTTGGCCTGCCCCTATCCATCAAGAAACCTAGTAACGAGCAATTCCAGCCGATCGTCTTGGCAATACATGAAAGGATAGCAAGCTCGAAATCCAATCTTCTATCCTTTGGGGGGCACCTTGTGCTCCTTAATCGGTATTATCTGCTCTGCCCCTGCATTTCGCACAGGCATTCAGACTACCGAAATGGGTAATCAAACACATAGACTGCCTGAGGAGAAGCTTTCTCTAGAAGAAGGATGAATGCAAACCGATAAATTGTTTGGTAAATTGGGAAAGAACATGCGCACTAAAACAGGAAAGGGGTCTGAGGATAATAGACATCGCTGATCAAAATGCGGCTCTCTTGGTGAAGTGGCTCTGGAAGATGCACCACCAAACTAAAGGCCTTTGGGCACAGACCCTCCTACAATTGCATGGCCTCTCTCACCACTCATATTTTGGATCGCAAGGATCTTACTTCCTTAAATCCCTAACTGAGTTCACCGATTTTTTTTATTGCTTGGTAACCATGGATGAGCGAGCTCTTTGTCTAATTTGGAAGTGGACAGAGGACGGTAGCTGAGCAAACTCTTTGTCTAATTTGGAAGTGAACAGAGGGCGGAAGCTTCTCCACAGCCTCAGCATACAAAGTTTTGCACACGAAGGGAGTCAGGTGCTCCTTCCATAAGGCATTACGGAAGCTCAAATACCTATCAAAGTGAAGGTATTCTGCTGGCTGTTGATCTATGATAAGGTACTAAAGTGAAAGTGCTTGTGAAAATAGGTTGTGCAGTGAGTGAAGATTGTGTAATGTGCATAACAACCGAATAAGAAACCAGGGACCACCTATTCCTAAATTGCACCTTCGATAAACTGTTTTGGAGGGGGTTCTTGGCTACGATCAATATTGCAGTCCCGCCCAACACTACATCCATCACAGAGGCTTGGTGAGCCCATAGGAGCTCACTATCGGGTTTGACGAAGAAGCTTTGGGACGGGGCATGGGCGGCCGGAGTTTGGGCGTTGTGGAAAGAGAGAAATCGGAGGATCTTTTCTCAAAAACGCAAACTAGTGCATCGGTTAATAGATGAAACAACACAGGAAGTTTTTCTCTGGGAAGCCAACTGCTAGTAGGAGGTTCGTCAAAAGGTGAATGGGCACTGAAGATCAGGCCTGCTCCTTCGCAGTCTTTATTAGTGTTTTTTTTACAAGTTAATGTAATTTTGAGGATTGTGATGCTCCCGCTCCCGTTGGGAGATTGTAAATAACTTCTTTTCTAATTAATATATTGTCATCAGGCTTCTTGCAAACTGACCTTCAAAAAATAAATAAAGGGAAAGAAAAAGACAATTCTAGGACATAAAGTCATGAATTGGATAATAACGAAGAAGTAAGAACATATTTAGTGCTCAACAAATAGCCTGAACCAAAAAAAATCTTGCCATGTCGAGCATCTAAACAGCTGGTATTTCCATAGTACTCAGTATAATTGGAACACTGCGTTTAATAATACCTAAACAGTTCGAGTATATGAAAAGACAACTCAGTATCAGCGCACTTGAACCGTGGCCTATTTATTCATGAAAAATAATTAATGCAGCTATACAAAATAAATTCATGTACCGTATGATGTTGCTTATCCATACAATTGATGTCATCGTAGTATCCCGTCTCCACATACTCCTCTGCAACCTCCCTTCCATCCACCACTAACCCCTACAGTTAAACCCCACAAACACACTTCAGTCAACTAATCAACTAAAACAATTGAGAGAAACTCAAAACTGGTTTAGAGAAAACCTGGGGATCAGATTCAAGGCGGCGAAGCTTATCTAACTCGGGAATCGAATCTGGGTCTGACGATACGATCAAATCCGAGTGTGCATCAAACGGATCGCTTCGTGGCGGTTTGGAGGGGCGTTTTGGCGCGACCTTTTCAAAATAGTCCCTCACCTCTGCCTCTATTCTCACAGCTTCCTCTGGCGGTATGCTCTGGTCGCTCCGATCTGGTCGTCGTGCCATCTGATACGCAACTATCTTTTTCTCCTTTTTCTCGCAGTGTTTAGGTGGGTATTTTTCTCTCAAAAGAATTCAAGATGAAATTTTACAATACGGATTTTGGTTTGGTGAAAGATAGATAGATCACCTTATTTTATTGGGGCTGGGCCCTGGGACCATGACGGGATGGATTCTCTAAAGTAACTCAAATATTATTTTTTTATTTCGAACCGTCCGATCAGAATCCGAGCCAATCGGACCCTAGATAGAACTCACGGGACCCTTTAATATTCGTGCAGATTTTAATTGAACGGTCAGGATTTAAAAAAAATTTAAGTTACCTAGGGGATACGAATTCGGCCGCGCATAATGACGAAGGAGATCGGGAACGAACGGAATCATTATTGTTCATGCTACACTTTTGTAAATAAATTTGTAGCGAGTCATTTTACAAGAACTTATATCTCTTAAATGTTAACAGTAAGTGACTCGCCCCATTGTATACACTACTGATCGTGAGGACGGAATTACGGTCGAATTAGCAAAAGGTGGCAGGGTCTTATCCGAACCATGTTGATGCTGAGAGAGAAATAATTAATGAAATCATGTATAAATGAATAAACTTTAGATTATACTAGAAAAGCGAATTCATATCACCGACGGTACCGTAATAGGGAATCTTTTACAATTACTTGATCTGGACCGTTCTTTTTAACTGGGCACGAATCTAGCCCAATAATACTGCCCCCTCAGTCAGCCCGAATCCCAAACCGACTGAGAGTTAATCTCAACCGTAAATAGCTAACTGCAAAAGGGAATCTTTTACGGTACCGTCGAGGATATGGACTCCTAGAAAAGCACCATGCACGAGAACTTTTCTCGCTAGCTGGTCTGAGTTTGGGTCCCATCTGTGTGGACTATTTGGGCCAATTTGCACGCCTAACAAAGACAGTGTGCTCTGTGCTCCACTAACACTAGGCTTTTCAATTAATATATTTGTAAAGGCCCGTACAAGAACTTTGACAACTTGACAAAGCCCCCCCCAAAAAAAATGCAAATTATATTGACAACTTTGACAACCTCCGCAATACAAAAATATATAGATACTTTTTTTTTTTAATTATCAACAGTCATACAATTTGAAAACCAATTGACTATTTATTATGTGACTTTAAAAGGTTTTTATTAGTATTTAAATAATGACCAAAGAATAATATTCAAATTACACTTAAAACAATACACAGCCTTTTTAAATGATGAGTACGGAAGAGGCGAAGAGTTGACTATTCTGTCAAGAAAACGAATGTGTGCGTGCTGAAGGCCAACGATTTTCAAATGGGTTTTTTTTTATTGGGAGGGTAACTAGGTGCTTAGGGGTGTCAATGGGTACGGTCCGGGTCGGGTGGAGCCATTTTCATATTCATACCCATTAAAATTGACTTTATTCATATCCTACTCATACCCATTAAAAATTAATCTTACTCTATCCTACCCTTACCCGTTAATATTATCGGATAACGGAACGGTAGCAGATGAATAACGGATATTACTAATATAATAATTTATTATATTTTACAAATTAAATATAAAAAACTCATTAATTTCACACAATGTAATTACATTTCTAATAAAAAATAAAAATAAATGTGCAATCAATTCCAACTAAATTGTTTTTTATAAATGAAGAAAATTCAAAAACACGAATACATATTTAGGTGGGTTGGAAATTGAATTGAATATATATTTAGATTTTATAATTACCATATAGGGTAACGAATACGAAATAGTCATTACCCATACCCTTACCCATTTGGTTAAT
The DNA here is from genome assembly GCA_025461045.1 of Carex parvula. NCBI lineage: Eukaryota > Viridiplantae > Streptophyta > Magnoliopsida > Poales > Cyperaceae > Carex > Carex parvula. The sequence continues at coordinate 7,110,571 of JAJGRW010000050.1, read as the reverse complement.
GAAAAAAAATTTATCCATACCCATACCCAATAAGCTAACGAAAAAAAGACCTTACCCATACCTGCCTTATGGAATACGATACAGGTCGGGTAAACGACTAAAAAGGTACCATTGACACCCCTATAGGTGCTTCATGTTGCGGTTACGCCGCAACTATTATTTTACGTCAATGTTTGTCTAAATGGATGTCAGCTTGTTGCTACTGTTGTTATCTTATTTGAGCGTTTTAGGTATGTTTCAGTTGTTTTCAAGGTAAGTGCACAAATACGTACATTAGAAGGCAAATGCATGTCAATTCATGACTTATATCACAGAATTAAATTAAATAGATATTATGATTAAATTAAATAGATATTATGATTAATAACGTCTAGATACAGTACTCTTAAATTATAAATCATATCGTTGTTTCTATATTTCAAAAATTTCATTAAAATCTTACTCCATTATCAATATTTTTTTTATTTTTCCTATTAATAAAAAAATCGGCAACAGACCTTCGTCTCATTTCCTCTTATATTCCCACTACATTCTCTCTCTCTTTCACTCCCAAAAATCCCAAAACCCTCTCTCTTGTTTCTTTCCTTCTCCTTAAAAGTTTAATTCCTCTCGTCTGATCGTAAACGCAAGAATGGAAGGACCAAGCAATGGAGGACTCCTGTACCACGAGGTACAGGAGGGCAAGTTGTGCGCCGTGCACTGCGTGAACACCGTCTTGCAAGGGCCCTATTTCTCCGAGCTCGATCTCGCCGCGCTCGCCTCCGATCTCGACAAACAAGAGCGCCAGGTCCTGATGCAAGGTGGGGACCTCCAATCAGAGCAAGGTGATTTCCTGTCGGACGGGTCCCACAATGTCTCTTTGGAGGGCAATTTCAGCATTCAGGTCTGAATCTTTCCCCGTTGTTTTGATTGTTGATTTCTTTTTCTTTTTTGTATATCTTCTGTTCAAGTAACCTTTCGTAGGTACAGAATTGTGCTTTGGGATGAATTATTGGAATTCCATTGTTGATATGTAATTTGCTTGTGATCTATAATTCTTTTTCTACTTCTTTTAAGAAGCAACAATAATCGTAATCAGTTAATTCACGGCTTGTATACTATCATAAACAAGAATAAAGATGTAATTTTTGTCAACAAGAAACCTCTAATGAATAGCTAAGTCAACCAAGAAATATAATTTTACTGGTTAACAAATAAGGATGCAATGATTTAAACAAAAAAAAATGTGTTTTACAGGAATAATTTTCCAAGAAAATATGTGCATCTGTTTTTACTCTCTTTTAGATTAACTAAAATCCCTACTGAATTGCTGGTGTTGTCAGTCTTAAGAATTAATTTTTATAATGTACTTTATTAGACAGTGACCAGCATAAAACTTCTTTGATAAAATTAAGTCATGACATTGATTAGTATATTCAAGGAAAGAAATGGAAGGAGCTGGAATGGAAAAGGCATCTATTCTTTCCTTGTGTGCGAAAGATTGCTCCAGACTGTTCTCTATCACTTTCATGAAGCATCACAGAACAAATTTATTGGATTTGATGACACAAAAAATTTATTTGACATCGTCATTGTTCATCTTTAACTTGAATTCTTTTGAATAAATTTCTGGTTTGGTTTCCATAAAAAGCCTGTCATGCCAACTTTTCATTTAATTACAATTACATCTTCTGATATGCAATAATCTGTACTACTACATGTCTACATGCATGCATTTATGTAGTGCTGCTTCGGAGTTTGTTGTCACGTACATTTAGTCATGTAACAATATACCGGTCTTCTTTGCACCAGGAGCAGTGAATTATGCATGTTAATGAAGCATTCAATACATCCTACTTTCTTTTGTCTGATAAAATTAGGCTGTTACGTTGATTAGTATTTCAATGAAAGGAATAAAGGGAGCAAGAATTATAAGGCACTTATTCTTGTGCATTTAAGATTGCTTCCCTGGATATGATTGTACAAGATTCATTCGACATTATGTTGCCATTGATATATCAAGTAAATTTGTGGTTCAGTTTCCATGAAAAGATTGTGGCGGAAATATATAAAATTAGGTGCAATTACAACTATCTGATATTAAATAAGCTGTACTACTAAACTCCTTTCATGCATTTGTGTAACACTGCTTCCAAAGTTTGTTGTCATATTCATCAAGCAACATATGCTGCTTTTACTGTACTTTCTTTACTCCAGACACGATAAATTATTTACGATATGCCATTATACTATGTCAATTTCTGTAAAAACGAGTGACTATCTCATACTGTAATCCCAGTATAGGTTTTGTAAAGAAGATACAGATACAAGATACAGAGGAGATTGAATTGTGTTTGTTGTATTTCCATTGTTGTTTCACTATTACAATCGTAGTCTATCTATAGACCATACAAGGCTATAATAACTACCTAATAGAAAATTGTTACAACTGAATCTGTACATTCATTTGACTTTAGTCAACTCTTAGTTTAATCCTCCATTACCTGGGCCCCATGTATCCTTAACTATGAAAATGAAAAAAAAAAAAAAAAATGGCAGGTGTTGCAGAAGGCATTGGAGGTGTGGGACCTGGAGGTGGTGCCGCTGGATGCGCCGGCACAGGAGGAGTCAGTGTATGACCCGGCAGAGCGGGAGACCGCATTTATATGCCACCAGGAGGACCACTGGTTTTGCATCCGCAAGGTCAATGGGGAGTGGTACAACTTCAACAGCCTCTATCCTGCCCCCGAGCACCTCTCCAAGTTCTACCTCTCCGCCTACATCGACTCCCTCAAGGCCTCTGGCTGGACCATCTTCACCGTCAAAGGTTCCTCTTTATTTTATTCCTTTATTTTTTTTTTCTTCTTATTTTCTTTTCTTTTTATTCTTTTCTTTCCTTGTTTTCTCAATTTCTATAGTTTGCTTCTATAACAGCAATTTATGACCTGAAAATATAACTCATATGTGCTATTTTGTAAAAATTTAGGATTCCGTGTATGAGCACAACACTGCTGTTTACAGCTTAGATACCCTTGCTTGCATTGTTATACAAAAGGCTCATTTGTTATATTCTTTGCATTCTCTTAAAAACAATTTGGGTATAGGTGCATAAATCTCGTACTTGTTTTAGAAAGAAATTAGTAGAGGAAGTTTTTTAGGTGATATCAGCTATCTTTGTAGGTAGCTGGTTTTCTCTGCTTATCAGCATTAGGAGTAAGACTTGCACAAGCTATTTTGTTAAAATTTTCTGTACTATAGGCTCAATGTTTTGTTTTTTCTAGAATTAGACTACCCAGCAACCATGTAGTGTGAAATATGTCTCCACTAACCCACATCTTCACTGTTTCTCTCCACAATAAACAATTAGATGATAGTTTCCATTTCTATTAGGGGTGATATCTGTTAATCTTTAATTGCTAATTGTGTTGTTCAAAAGACTTCTATTTGTTATATGAATATATGATAATACCTAACAGAGAAAAGCTGGTGCAGGTAATTTTCCCAAGGAGTGCAACATATCTGCGGAAGCAGGGAGCGGGTTTGGGCAATGGCTGATGCCTGATGATGCAAAGAATATAACCGCCTCGTGCAACAAGCAGCAAACGACTCGAACTCAAACTGCAGATATTGAAAAGCAGGAAATGGACATGCTTCTTGCAACAACAGAGGATGAGGACCTCAATGCAGCCATACTCGCTAGCTTGATGGATGCCAACAACAACAGCAAGTCAAGTGATGGGACCCTCAAGTCAGTAACAGGTGAGGGTAGCGGCACAGTGGGGCCCGAGGACCCTACGTCAGAAGCCATTGAGGGTAGTATTAGAGATGACAGAGACAATATTGAGGAGGGATATGCATCAAGCGACCCTAAACCCCGACATGACCATTAAAATTGAAGATGATCCCAATATTCATGGTTAATTTCGTTTTTTTTTCTTTCACAAGAGATAGGTTGCTTAGTTTTATGGTCAAGCCTGTAGCTAGTTTTCTATCCTTTTCGTGCTCAGATAATGCATATGATTGCATAGAACTTGCATGGCATTGCTAATAATGCGGATGATTTTCTCTGTCTTTTCCATTCATTCTTTCATAGGGATTTGGATGTACATAGATGTTAATTGATTGTTCTAATTCTGAGGATATTTTTGCTTGTTGCTGGAAATATACCTTGTTGATTGATGAAAACAAGTTAAGTTTGACATCTGACAGTAATAATGAGATCCAATATGCTAATGATAAGAGTTCTTCTCATTTTTTTAGATTATCGAAATCTCGTATGCTTAAACAAAAGTCGCAACAGATAAATTAGCATGTTTTACCAAACGAATGATTATTGGATTTTTTTTTTTTTTTTAACTTGTTTGGGTTCCTATCAACTAATTGACTAGTGGGTCCCCAAAAAGTGCTTTCATTTTTCCTCTACATCAGGTTTCTTCTTGACAGCAAATTCCCACTTTTCTCCTTTTGTTCGCCATTAGTGCCTCACCCAATGGATGACTGAACACATCATCTCATATCATTTTTTGAAGATCCATTGTATAAATTCCTCTCCAATTAATACAATCTCATTCCTTACTTTATCGTCTATTAGCTAGGATCTGTTCATATTTTCTAAATTAAATTCGGTTTATATTTTTATTTGATGGATTGAAGCTGCAGGTGTGGTTAAATTGACAAAAGAGAAGGCACCGTTCCCTTTCAGAATGGTATTCTTTGTGGGATTGATATCATGGAAATAAATCTGCTGCGATTCCAAAGAATCGCAGGAATCCTGCTATTTCAAATCCAACCATTAATTTTTTGAAATGCACGAATCTCAGAAGCAGTTGGTTGTTATGCACGAATCCCAAGATAGATAAACAGTTGGATTCGGAAAAGCAGGATCCTGCAATTCTTTGGAATTGCAGCAGATTTATTTCCTGATATCATACATGCTTTACAACGCATCTGATCAAACATTCATCACATTTGTATCAAAGGTGTTGCTTCTCTTGATTACAATTCTGTTCCTCTGGGCCAAAGCTGCTAGAACACTTAATCGGTATTCAGGGATAGAGGTGCTACTTTTACGGATTACCCGGATCCGATTCGGAACCGAACTGGAACCGATCCGGATCCGATTAATTTGGATAAGGTATGGTTTAAAAAATATAACCGGTTAAATTATGAGTACGGTTACAAAATTAATAATTTCATATCCGACCCAGATCCGAACCAGAACCGATACTGTAATGGATAGGATATATGTTTGATTTAATTATCCGACTCATAACCGAACCCGACCCGATACCCGTATAAATATCCTAATAATACCATTTCTTTATAATTATTTAATATAAAAATATATATTGATAATTATGAAAAGACTTTAATTTCTTGAATGAAATTTATTGTTCTTTTCGCACATATCATTAAAATCAAATGTCACGTTCACCTTTTGCCTATAAATTTTCAAAGCTAATTAATTTTTTTTCTTGATCTCTTTGTCTACCATATACATTTCTACACGGATCATTCAAATTTATTGTTCTCTTCGCTGATTGAAATAAATTATATTAATATTCTAATTTTGAATTTTTGGAACCACATAATGAAATCACCATCTCTAATATTTTACTTTTTAAAGTTATCTCATTTTCAATATTTTGGAGTAGATTTTAATTTATATTATAATGATATATTATATGAGATATTTAAGAAATTATAATTATATTTAAACGTAATGGGTCTCTCAAATGCTTGTGAGTTGCGACATATATCCGCTCCGGATCCGGACCCGCTCTGGATCCGAACCGGTCTACAAACAAGTTATAGGTATCTATCTATCCGGAACTGAAAGACTAGACCTGAAATATCTACAGATAGATAGGTATCCAGATCCGGATCCGATCCGATTTAAAACTAATAAGTATATGGATAGAAATTTGAACCCGAACACTTTTAGAGTACAGATTCAAATATAATAGTATCCGGATCCTACCTAACCCCATAGCACCTCTATTCAGGGATTCTTTTCTTCACTGTTTGCGTATGTTCGATGGGTTAATTTATTCATGTTTGGATTTAATTTTGGATGAAATATTTCTTCAGGCCACTGCTGCCGGTACCAAAGATGAATATCTCGCAAGAAACGATTGACCAATTGGCAACTGGGGTCTGGGGTATGTGCATTTTCGAATAAAGTTCTTTTAGGATTTGAAAATATTGCACTTGGAAAAGACTCGAGGCTTTTCTGTCTGGACGTGGGCTTATACCGGGCCTTCTAATTTTGGGCCTAATATCAATTCATTCTTTTTTTTCTTGTTATTTACAAAACATAAAAAGGAAGCAAAAATTTTGGGGACACAGTAAAAGAAGAAAATGTTTGTGAAAGGTGCTCCTGTGGTTTCAGCGGATTTTAATGATAATTCACGAGGGATTGATGTGATATTGTGATGTAGCAACATATATAGGCGCATGTATATTCATATCCTACCAGTACCATGGTTGATGGTACATGCTAGGACTTTGATGAGTTGCTATTGTTTGTATATATTTGGAAGTTAGCTATGAACTCAAATTGAAAATGAAAGTATATGGAGTATGGGTTAAACTCAGCGACAGTGCCACTATATTAATTTGGAGCTGCCTAGCTAGAAAAAAACATAATTTAAGAGCCTTTCATGACAAGAAATTCAGTTCTAAGTTGTTAGTTGTAACTAGGGATTTATAGTGTGTGCTATAGGTAGTAAGTAGTTATCATTCCAATGAGGATTTTGTTTAGGCACTCATTTTTTTTGTCTACCACCAACTTCAAATGCAATACTGTGATAGAGATGTACACCTACTTGTTGTTCCAACCAATATCACAGATTAAGGTGCAAGGGTGTTAAATTAAAATGTTAAAATATATTACTAGAATTTTTTTTTAAGAATTCCTGAAGAGGTTTCCTTAAGAAAATAAGATCATTTTGGGTAACAAGGTTCTTTGATAACATGAAGACAATATTTTACTAGTTGAAATTCATTGATAATGAATTAGCATGATAATTTTTGCGATCCTTTACAAAAGTGTTGCAACTTTGAAATGTAATATGTACTATATTTATATCATGCACATAAAAGATGATGAAATTTGATACAAATTTGCATGTCATTAATCAAACAATTTATAATTGACAACTATATATTTTTAGCGATCTCTGATAATTGACAAATAACACTAAAATTGCATGAAATATGATACACTACGATCAATAAGCTGATTTTTTTATTAATAAATTTTTTTTTATCGAAATAGGGATACATTTTATAAATGTCGATATATAGGAAAAACGAGATAAAAATTCTCATCCACTACAGTGTCTGCTCATTATAAATCGTCTAGAAAATAAAATCTGTAGTTGTATCGGACGGAATAGACTATCCCGTCTGCTACTGTAGCAGGATGAGAATGTCTATCCCATTATCTCTATATATCGACATTTCATGAAAAATGTACCCATATTACAATATTTTTTTCCTATTAATGAATTTTTTTATGAATATTGCTCCGTAAATTTTGAATAAAGATCCGGATTCAAATAAATAAAAAATTAAGTTATCTCATAATGCATACTCACCTAATGGTAACAGTGTCCATGCTGAGAAGTCCAAACTCCGTGTACTCTTTTCCAAATTAAATAATTAATTGATTGATTGATTGTCTCAATTAAAAGTAAATTAATCAAATCTTTTGAGTGCTTGAGAGCTCTTGACCGAACATAGAACACCTTGAAAAGGACATCTCCAGTGATAGATAGCGTATCTTCCGGAGAATTCTCATTATACATCCAAATATGCCTCAACTTTCTAAATATTACCGAAATTATTTGCTGGTTGCCTATTTCAATTCCGATTGAAACCATATTTTACATTCATTTTAATTATACGAGAACATGGATATGATTAGGAGTGACATCAAATGCCCCCCACTAACTTTTATATTGGTTTTATTCAGAAGAATATAGTTTTGTGTACTAGGACTTGCTTCAGGAATGTGATCCGGTGCTCTCCAAATCTCTATTATTTCCTGCTCTTCTCTGTCTCTCTCTCTCCTCCCGAAATTTTTATACCATATTTAAAAAAAAAAACAAGAAATCATGATTTTGAGAGATTTCGAAAAACACTCAGGTTGTCAAACCAATCTGCGGCCCAAAAAACAGGGGACAACCAAATGGCCCTGCGGACCCCGACAAACCAAAATACAACCTCCAAATTTGATCAGATTGTTTTGATTTTATAATAATTGTTTAATAATTTTCAGAATAGAAAGAATAATTAATAATTTAAATATGTTAGAAAGAAAATTAAATAAAATAGATAAAACATTTTACAATTTATATGTACTAAAAGGATGAAATATTTTTCAGGCAGGATTTTTACCGGTTGTAAAAAAAATTAAGCTATTCTTGGTGTATTACTGGAAAAAAAATAAAAATACTTTGTATCTGAATTATTGATCCCGGTTCAAAAGTCACTTCTAGTAAATATAGAAATTATTGTGTTCTTTCTATTTCTGAAAATTATTAAATAATTATATAATAATCAAAACAATCTGATCAAATTTGGAGGTTGTTTCTTGGTTTGTCGGGGTCCGCAGGGCCATTTGGCGCCCCCCCCCCCCCCCCCCGTTTTTGGGACTGCATATTGGTTTGAAGGTCTGGGTAGTTTTGGAAATCCTCCAAAATCAGAGTGTTTTGGTTTATTTTTTTATTATGGTACAAATAAAAATTTCGATCTCTCCTCCTCTTTGAAGAGAAATATAGAGAAAAAAAGATATAGCAGGGTCCTGCTTTTCACTTGAGAAAAGCAGCAAATGTTAATCCCTCGCTTCATTGCTGCATCTTATTGTACCCCATTAAATTTTTATAATTTTTTCACTGTTGATTCCAATTTTTTAAATTTAGAAATAAAATATCATTTTTTGCTGAAATGGAAAGAAGTCAGGTAGGTTTTCGAAAAATAGATAATACAAAAAAATTATTATGGTGTAAACATGAACATATTGCTTGCAGCCTTGCACCATTGACTTGCAAAAATAGAATTTAATATTGTGTGGTTGAGTGAAACATTCTTTACACTGAAATTCTTATATACACGGTGAAAGCAATATATCCGTGTTTACACCTAAATATTGTTTTGGTGTAATCTACTTTTTAACACTTGAGAGTAGGTCCGATGCCTACTCTGGTTCGATGGGTTTAATCACCGTCGATTTGCTTTAAGATTCGTGCATAATGCTTTAAACTTCATGCTTCTCTGTTTTAATTTTCGTGCGCACAAATCTTAAATTAGATCAGACGGTCATCATGCTCGTTAAACATAAAAGTAGGTCTGATGGGCATCGAACCTACTCCGTTCTCATTTTTTAAAAACCTACCTGAGATTTTTCTACCAATCTAAAAATAATAAAAGAATTTTGAAAAAAAGAGAGAGAACTTTGAAGCTCTCACCGTGATTTTGACGTGTGCCGACTGCCGACTTGACACGTTTAATCTTCAGTTTTGTTCCCAAATTATTGTGTAACGAGTCATGACAGCGACCAACAAATATATTTTATCTTAATTTCTAGTCACAACTTAGCGGACCAAACTCTTCTTCCCAATGAGTTGGAATTTTAGCAACAATACAGTGGTTGATGCATTAGAATTTATGATTTTTTTATTTAGATCCTTACTTACAATTTATGATAATTGGTTTTTTTTTTTCACAAATATATGCACTTAAATAAAAGTACTTATATATTGTGTAATTTGAAATAAAGAATTAAAATTGTATTAATATTATTCGACTTAGCATTTTATTTGAATATTCTTATAAATATTCATAAAAGAAAAAGTATAAACAGTTTACATACTAGATATAAACTATTGTTGATTCACATATAAATAACTCGCGTTGTTAAATAGAAACAACTTAATTTGTTGGAAAAACATGAATACAAGGACAATATTTTTTTTCTATCCATCTAAAAAATAGTAAAAATTCTAAAAATATGTAAAATTTAGTTTACAAAAACATATTTATATGAAAACTAAAACTATTGAACAGTTTGAATTGACTATTAAAATTTTGAAAACAATAATATTAATTCATACAACAGACCAATCCGTGGTTTGCTTAGTGCCATAGCCATTGAAAAGAAATACTAGACTTTTAGAAACATTGACCATTGAAAAGAAATCAACGGTCAAGAGTTTTTATACAGTGTAACTTTTTGTTTTGTTTTTTGGAATGACTTAAATGTAAATTTAGGTACCTCACTAATCATGAGGTCTCTTAGGAGTGTCAACCAGTATGGTAAGGATCGGGTGTAAGTATTTTCATATCCGTACCCGTTACAAATTGTTCTTACATGTATTCTATGAAACGGTAATCGGTAAATAATGAGTAATGTTAATATAATAATTATTTTTATTATTGTTAAATAAAATATTAAAACATATATATTTATTTCACACATGTATAGTACTTTGTTGAAAAAAATTTCTAACCTACTAAACACAAGTAAACTAACTAAAACACTCTTTTCAATATTTTTTAATATATATATGAGATGAGCTATGGTGAGACGTGGAGTAAAATAAGTTTGTACTCCACGTCATATTTTTATTTTGAAAATTCAAACAAACGATCCGAACCGTTCAACACGTTCTCTATATTGAAATGTGCTTGGAAACCAAATTTTACATTTTTTTGAATTTTTTTACTATTTATTAAGCCACTTTGAAAATCACTGATCCACTATGAACAGTAAAAAACAGTAAAATTTTCTAGACCACCGAATCAGCGATTTTCAAAGTGGCTTAATAAATTGTAAAAAAATTCTAAAAAATGTAAAATTTGGTCTCCAAGCACATTTCAATATAGAGAACATGTTGAACAGTTTGAATCGGTTGTTTAAATTTTCAAAATGAAAATATAGTGCCATAGAGTACAAAATTGTTTTACTCCATGTCTCACCATAGCTCAATTCACATATACATATATATATATTTATAATTACCCGATCTGGTAATGATACAAAATATGCTTTATCCGTACCTGTACCTGTATCCAATAAATTTACAAAAAAAAATTTTTACTCATACCTGTCTTATCGGATACACGGATACGGATCGGATAAACATATAAAATGGTGCCATTAACGGATCCAAATATGCTTCTTTTTTAAGAAAAGGAGCATCCTCATTTTCTTCCATCAGAATCGTTCAAAATCCATCATACGGCTTCAATTACATCTGAATCATTTCAATAGATTATATTGATATAAAATAAAGAAGTAATTGAAGCCATGTAATGTATGTTGAACGATTCTCCTTTTCTTAAGAAACCGTGTGAATCCGCCATTGACATCTCCAAGGTCTCCGTTCATCACCATTATTTTTTTCTTTTTCTTTTTTACATTTAGCAGCCGGTAGTCAACTAGACCTAGCCATCAGTCAACACTCCAAGTCTCCGATTAATTAAAATTCTTTCTTACCAATTCTACATTTCTACTTTAACCAAATTGGCCGACTCAATTCCATGTCAGCTATGCAATTGCAATAGATGTGCATTGATGGATCCCAAGACCAAAATATTAATTTAATGTCTTGATTCCTATAACACAATAACATTAAAGAAGTGTTTTCTTAGAAGATTAAGATTTTTAGCATTTCAATTTTAATATTTGCAGTTTAAATTTGCGACTTTCTACGCAGAAAATACTGTGCTGAAAATATGGTGCATCGTTATTGGATCAAAGGTTTGTTTTAATTTTAAAGATTTCTCATCTGAATTTTATTTATTTATGCGACCTTCTGTACTGAGAATATTATTCTTTGTTACTAGATTAAAGATAGATTTTGTGTTTTTTTAACTGATATATTAAGTTAAATAAACAACAATAACAACAAGCTTTTAGTACCAAACAAGTTGAAGTAGGTTAGAAATGAAACTCAAATATTAAGTTAAATAAACAATAATTCTAAATACTTTTTTCCTTCATAATTAAGGTCAATTTTAAATATTGCTATTTTATGGACTGTATATCTAAAATATTTTTTTAGCAACAAATATCAGACTGGAAGGTTAGTTTGAGGATCTAGAGAAGAAAATACGTGACACACCGTGACGTGACGTGACAAACACGTCATGATTTGGTCACGTGACGTGATCAAAATAGTGGCAGACAGTCACGTTACGTGTAGTCACGTCGTGACTACACGTGGCATGACGTGATATGACTTGACGTAAATTAATCACGTGAAACTTTTTTTGTATTTTAATTTAAATTGTTGAAATTCAGAAAAAATATAAAAATATGAAAATTATAAAAATTGTAAAATAAGTAAATAATGTTACAATTTTTTTTTTGATGAAAGACTGTTGGGTATCTGATATTACTTTAAAAATTCAAATTACAAATATTCATTAGTTTAAACTACAGAAAATAAAAACTAATACTATATGAGTACCGGTATCACTGAACTACATCACAAGAGAAACATGGATACTCTATACATATAAAAAAAATTGAAAATTAACTAGAAAAAGCTGAATACTCAATGTTTCATACCATGACGTGACGTGACATGATATGACGTTCCGTGACGTGAGTCAACAGTGAGCAAGTATCCCCTGCTATAATCCCATCCCAGGAAATAGAATGAGTCTCAGGTGAATGGTAAGACTCTCGGAGTGATTACAAATATAAAAGACTCTGTTTTAAATTAGTTGGTTCAATTCTTCTCTGATCCGAATTGGTTACAGGCGTGGCCTTCTTCCTTCTGGGTTGGTTGGTGGTGATACCAACAAATATTAAAAATTAAAATAAAGAAAAAGGAGGCTGTTGGAAGGCAATAATAAGTCACGGGTCATGAGTCGTCAACACGTTTTCAAAATTTCAAAATTCCAAAAGTAAATTAAAAGATCATTGTACAGTACGATCAGATTAAATTATGCAAATGCTGTTAGTGTTAGGTAGTTGGAAAATGAAACTTAATTGTCATCTCCCACTAATTTAATTTGCATCAGTTGGAATAATTTTGAACTCCAAAATCCAAAAATAAATGAACATGTTTTAATCTATATATGAAGTCACTGTGTGAATTAAAACTGGTTAGCTCAACAAAGATGAAAGGGAATATTTTCCTTCAAAAAGAATGGTAGATATTATTATTATTTATTAGGTATACATCGGTCAGATCATAAGGTAAAACTTTACTATGAGGATAGATATTATTATTATTATTTATTATCTTATTTTATTTTATTTATTATTATTTTAATTATATTATTATATTCTCATCGGAAGCAAAATTGGTAAGTTTATCATGTAATTAGAATCGAGATAATCGGTAGGAATCGGACGAATCAGAGAAAACTCGAATTTTTTAGAAAAAATATGTCAAGATAAAAAAAATTGATATAAAGTATTTAAAATATTAAATTTTACTTTGAGCATAGGGCATTTGAGTATAATCCATAAGACTCTTCTTTTGAAGTTCGGCCCATTTTTGAATAATTAAATTATAGAAAATAACTTAATACTTTATATTTAAGTTCCGCTTATTTCTTTATAATAGAATTTGATACATTCCTTTGACAAAAAAAAAATAACAAGTTCATTATAATTACACCGTCAGACCATTCTTTTCCTCCATCTTCGTTCTATTTTTGAAAAAAAAAAAAAATTCGTGATTCAAGAATAATTCGGGTATAATTCAGGAATAATTTAGAAATTATTTTTGAATTATACCCGAATTATTCTCGAATCACGAATTTTTGATCCCGCCGAACTGAACTCGAACTGTTCATTTGTCACTATGGTTGTTGTTCCACCGCTGATTCCACCATAATTCATAAAATTAAAATGAAGAAGAAATTAAAAAATAACTGACAAGTACTAAATAGAAATTAAGTTAGTTTTAATTTCTAAATTTCTATACTCGTGGAATTAACTTTTTTTTTAACAATCACGTCAGTAATTTTTATTGCAGAAGAGAGAGCGACGGTAACAAGAGTCAATAAAATATTGAAATTAATAGGATTGTTGGCCTTCTATAATATTTACTTGCAAAGAATATGGCAAGGCGCAAACTTGAATAATCATATGGTATGTTTGGTTGTAAAACAATAATAAGTAAGAATAGCTATTGTTTGTCTTATTAGAATGGCTAAATTACAAAATTCTTAGAAATAATTTATTCTAATAAGACAAAAGGTTTGAATTCACTATTCTAGCTAGTCTAACACAACCAAACACCGAATAGGCTATTCCGAATAACATAATCCCAAAATAGCCTATTATCAGTCCAACCAAACGTATATAACTCACTACATCTTCAGTGAAATTAAGAAGTAACAAAAGATAAATCTCCGCAAGTTGTATGGATTTGGACCGTTTGGTTTCCATTGAAAATTTGAGCCCCCCAACCCCAAAAATAAAAAAAGGAAATGAAATGAAAAAGGAAAGATAAGCCTCAATAACAAAATGTCATTTTAGAATGTAAAATGGGTCCCAATATGAACAGACGGCACAATTGGAGAGATCCACATATGACCAATTGACCATAGCATAGAGAAATATCCAAAAGCAAGTCGTTTTTATCAAACTCTACCTCAAACTTGGTGGCACCTACAATGTAACCCCTGCTTACCTTAATTACATGCCATTGATTCAATGTGATTAACAGATCGGAACGTAATTAATTACGACTTGCTACTATATATTGAGAATTAATGCTGTATCGTAAAATTTTAATTTGGAAAACCCGTCTTTATTCTATTCTAGTGGTAAAAGGCATGAAGAGAATTTTTTTTTTTTTTTTTTAATATGAATGATAAAAGTTTAATAAAATTTAATTACACTCTTTACATGGGAGGTCGTTACGAAGGTCGTGAATTTGAAATATGAGTGAAGAGATTTTTTTATAAATATTAGAATTTAATTAAAAGGCTATACCCTTATCTTTCTCTTTTAAAAAAAAAAGAAAGTTTAATCTTACATTTTTTTTATATAAAAAATGTATTGTTAAGTATATTATATGAAATCTAAATCAAATTTCAATGAAACTATACAGAGCTTTAATTTTGAATATAATGCAGAACCGCGGGCTTAGTAAAAATGGCACAAGCTTTCATTTTCTCTTCGAAGAAATGCAAATTTAATTCTCGAGATCGAATAGCATCTAAAAAATATTGAGGTGTTAAGAGACCCTTTGATAAAAATAAAAATAAAAAAATGGATAGAATGCATGTGCACTTACATGCTTGTAATGAAAAAGAAAAATCTAATAGTGCATGTTAATTAATTAAATTTTTAAGTGTGCTACTAATATAATTTGTTTTTATAT
The DNA here is from genome assembly GCA_025461045.1 of Carex parvula. NCBI lineage: Eukaryota > Viridiplantae > Streptophyta > Magnoliopsida > Poales > Cyperaceae > Carex > Carex parvula. The sequence continues at coordinate 7,095,233 of JAJGRW010000050.1, read as the reverse complement.
TATGTTTGAAATGTGCTATTAAAATGTGTGCCTATATGTGTTATGAATTTTAATTTTAAAATGTGTTGTACAATCTGCGCACTGATAATAATGATATTATGTTATATGTCCCACAGTATATTAATTCTAGATTAAATTCCAAAGGAAACTAAATTAGAGCTTTATTTTGAATAGAATGTAGGCACACATGAGTTCTTATAATAAAAAAATTTTAAGTGTATCTTTTTAATTAATTGACAATTTCAAAATAAAATCTAAGAAGATTATTAATTTGTTAATATCCAACAATATAATTCAGGTAGCATATACCCAAAAATAAATGTTATCAAAATTTAAATATTTTATATACACAACTGACTCATACAAAAGCTAAAATAAAAGTATGAAAACGCATGTCATATATTTTTTAATTTTATATGGTACAAAAGTTTATTATCAATGAATTAAATCGTTTTCTTTCAGATTTTAGTGATAATGGTATCTTCATTATATAAAGATAGTTACGCATGCATTCAAGATTTTTTAGCCATATCACATCAGTATTGACTTTGCCCATTTGAGTTTACTTCTCTCTCCTCTTTTGCTTTAATCACATGACTCATTTACATAGATGTGTATTTAGTGTATCTAATGTGCAATGTAAGTTCTAAAGAAATACAACTCTTTTGTGTTCTAAAGAAATATTGTTTTTTATTATTCATGTTTTAAACGTTTAAGGAAATAACCGTTCTCATTATTTATTGAATTTAGAACTTATTTTTATAGAAATTGTTCTATTCTAAAAATATGATTTTTTAATAGATATTTTTTTTTCAGAACAAAGGCCGAAAAACAATTTTAATAAACATAACTTTCAGATTTAGTATAGAAATACGAAGTTAATAACAAGAAGATTTTAAAGATTTTTTTTTATAAATCTTTAATTTTGAATTAAAACAAGTATGATCGATATTTCATGATGTATTTGTTGAAGGTGATAGTATGCACTAAGCATCAAAGTAATTGATGGCTATCCCTATCTATATTGTGGAACCTAAAAAGGGTTCGTTGGTAAGAGGGCCACCATATCACTAGAGAAATTAATGGTCCAAAAACAGATGCGACAAGCTAAATTAAATATACAATCTGCGATTTTAATTGAGATATATATATATATAATAATGTACTTAGAGGATAAAAAAATTAAGAATGGTTCCGAGTATACTTAGAGAATTAATCAAAACAATAATTATGGAAAAAATGATAGTTTTTTTAGAGAAATATTGATAAAATGATGCTTCTTAATTAAATGATGATGATGATATCAATAGTAAATACAAGAATGATATACTTGTAATTTTTGCCCTAGTATTAATAACGATTTTTTTTTTTTAAAGTGATAGTGATTCTAGTTTAGATATACTTTGTACTCTTGCTCCACCAATCAAATATCAATAATATTAATTTTGCCTACTTAATTTCATGTGAATTTAATTAAGCGACAAATTTCAATTTCCAAGCCGAAACTTAGATATAGTATATTTCTCTCGTTGTAACCCATAAAGCGCAAAATATATTATCTTAAATAGATTAGACCTATACAAAATTAACATGCTATATAGTAATACAACCAGAAAAGAAATTTATGGGTAGAACCAAACAGTGATGATCGATTGATAATGGATGGAGTGAGGCTATGGTGCTATGCATTGCACGGATGGGGTCCGTGCTACGGCCAAAAATTTGACTTTTTAAAATTCTAATGATCGATCCAACCGTTCAATGTGATAATCATATGAATATGTACTTGCAAACTAAATTTTATATTTTTTTGAATTTTTTTACTATTTTTTAGATAGGTAGAAAAATCAGTGTTTTCTGAAAATTCTGGACCATCAAAATTCTACCTATCTAAAAAAATAGTAAAAAAATTCAAAAAAATATAAAATTTAGTTTGCAAGTACATATTCATATAGTTATCACATTGAAGGGTTGGATTGACCATTAGAATTTTAAAAAGTCAAATTTTTGGCCGTAGCACGGACCCCATCCGTGCTATGCATAGCACCATAGCCTCACTCTAATGGATGCCCACACCCTAGTAAACCTTCAAAAAGATCCAGAAGCAGCCTAGTATAGTAGTGCGTGCCTCCAATAATTAAGCATTAATTAATTAATTGGAAGCCTAAACTGTCATAACTGTTTGTGGGGACCGCAACCGTTCCAAAACTGTAATTTTGTTTTACAAGTATTAATAGTAACATTGTGAAGTATTTATATCTATACAAGACAAGTATTTATATCTATACAATGATACATATATTATATATGAATTTTCCTTAAATAACTGTACCCGCACCTTTTTTTGAAAAATTCTCGCGTCGTACCCGCACAGGGGACCACACAACCATTACAAAACTGTAATTTTGTTTTACAAGTATTATAGTAACATTGTGAAGTATTTATATCTATACAATGAATTACATATATGATATATGAATTTTCCTTAAATAACCGTACTCGCACCTTTTTCTTGAAAAATCCTCGCTTCGTACCCGCATTTAGGGACCACTCAAATGGCATGTGGGGACCACTCAAATTGTCAACAAAAAACGTTGACTTAGCTTATGTGTGGGTAATAAACGACATGTGGGGACCACTAAAATTGTCAACAAAAAATGTTGACTTAGCTTATGTGCGGGTAATATTTATATCTCTATTCTTGTGGTATTTATACTTACGAAACAAAGTATTTATAACTATAAGGGTGTGATATTTATACTTACGAACTAAAGTATTTATATCTATATTACGTTGGATGAATAAAAATCTTAAAAAAGTATTGGAGTTGAAATGTTGGAGACCTTTAACCAAGATGCATCATGTCATGGATCACATGGGCACTCTTTTTTTTATATGTTGGATCTAACACAACTAGTTTGTATGATATTTTGGTCCAAACTAGATCATAACTAAGAGTTTTGGTAACATGAGCCCAACTTGCCGAAATTGGGCCAAACCTTGATCACATGGTTACTAAGTGGTAAGGACATAACTTTTATACAAACATTGTATTGGATCTTGAGGAGTATATGTTATTATAGATCACATGGGATTGCATGTGTACAAAAGGCAATATGTATATATGTTGCACTAATTGTAATATGTTAGTATTCTCTATGGTTTATATGAATTCATATATAATAATCAGCCCATCGGAAGTTTATTATATATATTTTTCAAATAAATAATTTAAACCATATAACGTTATTTCCTTTTAATAATTGGTTGTTATTAATTTTTTTTAACTTTAAATTGTAACTGCCACTTTATTAAAATGAATTTTGTATCTGAACAGATCAAGTATTTATATCTGAACACATCAAGTATTTATATCTGAACACATCAAGTATTTATATCTGAACTACCAAGTATTTATATCTGAACACATCAAGTATTTATTTCTGAACACATCAAGTATTTATATCTAAACTACCAAGTATTTATATCTGAACACATCAAGTATTTATATCTGAACTACCAAGTATTTATATCTGAACACATCAAGTATTTATTTCTAAACACATCAAGTATTTATATCTAAACTACCAAGTATTTATATCTGAACACATCAAGTATTTATCTGAACTACCAAGTATTTATATCGAACACATAATAGACAATTACATCATCTTCGCAAATCAAATTGTCACAAACATCTCAAAATCCAGCAACACTGAAACACGATTGTGTATATGAAATAGAAACGAAACGATATATCATTATTAATTCACCAGAACAAAAACAAAATCGAAAAGAAACAATATTAATCTAGCTGTCACATTTTAAAATCACCGATTAAACTTGTGAGAACCACACGAAATCGCTTATAATTTCGAAATCGCATCAAAAATCGCCTCGAAATCGACCTAAAATCGCCTCAAAATCGCCGAAGCATTCGAAAAAGAAAAAAACGGAGAAAAAGAAACATTTGAAATTCAAAATAGAAAGTCCGAAAACATTGTTAGTTAAATCGGTAGTTGTGGGGACCGCAACCTTACAGTTATGAAAGTACGGGTACATTGCGGGCACTGTAACACGGGTACTAAAATAATTATTCTAATTAATTATCATGAAACCATGATTTGTAATAACTTGTACATAACGGGAATCATGACAGTAGCATGTGTGTATATATATAATATAAATAGAAAGCTAGCATATATTGATGTATAAACAAACTATCGTGCTGGAGGCGAAGCGTCGCTCCTCTTTAACCCCTCCCTCTCCTCTCTGACTGACTCTCATCCCTGTATCTAATTCTGGAGAAAGAAACGGTTACCAAAAAGAATATATATATAAGAAAATAAAAGTTGAAAAAGAGATACTAGGAGAGAGAAAAGAGAGAGAGAACCTTATTTCACCGTTTGTTTCCCGGGCTTTTCTCTCCCTCATCCATCTCTATCTTCCTCTCCTCTCCCCCAAAAAAACCACCTTAACCACCTCCCGTTAAAAAAACAAAAAAACGGATTAGTTTCCTTAATTTCAAGGCCTTGAGAAAACCGGCCGGTACATGGCATCAATTGCGGGCGGCACCACGCCGATCACGCGCCGACGACTCACCGATTGTGAGAAATTGTGCCAGTCATCAGAGGAAGCTGAGGAGGATTCCAATCATCAGGATTACTACAGCTACGCACCGTGCGCTTTCTTTAAAGAGAAACCTTGCAAGTGGAGAATTGTTTCATTTGCAAATTTGACCGATTGGATGAGGGGTATGGTGGTGGTGCTACTTTCTCTCCTTGTGTTAATGAGCTTTTTGTTGTGTTCGTACCGGATTGGCAGTTTTGGTTTCGGTGTTGATAAAGGGAAATTTGTTAGGAAGGTAGGGATTGGAGATCGAGTCGCGCATAGTTCCAGTTGGATGAAGGAGGAGAACTTGACCCGACCTGTCAGGAGACCCGAACTGCCGGTATGCATGCATATATACACCTATATATGACAGTTCATTGCATGGTGTTCAGTTTGATTCTAATTAATGTCGTATAAATTCGGAACGAGCTTAAAATTATATGTGATTAATTGTTTCATCGTTTAATTATTATGTGGGTCCCGTCTTTTTGTGAAGTTTCATGGTAGGTTTGCATAGTAAACTATCTTATATATATATTGCAATATGTAGCTCATGGATGGTAAAAGGTACTTATCATAGGATGGTTTCAGTGTATGTTTTTGTAAATATGCATGTCAGCATAAATTGTCACAGTGATATGTGTTATAGAAGAACCAAACTTGAGGTGGTTGTCACTATGGACGAGTTTAATTTAAGCCTCTTGTGATCATGCCATCTTGACTAAGCATTAGATCATCCTTTATTGTGCACCAGCTTATGATTAGATTCCAGTTGGAATTAATTAATATATATTTCTATGCCTTACTTTATCAGTATGATTTGAAATTAACTATATATATTATTAATTTACATACTTGCAACAGTTCACTACTATCCATGATCCTATTTCTAGATAATTAAAGTAGTAATCTTGATGCATGAAGTTCTCTAAAAAGCTATTAATTATACTCAAATAAGCAAAAGAGATAAGGTTATCAGTAGTATACTTCTACTCTTGGCATATATTCATTTAACAAAAAACAGTATATTCAAAATATTTCATAGTGCATACAGAAAGCATGAGCCTTTTGAGTAATATATGGAAACCTGTAAAATAGTAATCATATATTTTGCTTTTCTTTTGAGAAGTACCTAGCTGAAGTTAGTTATTTTGGACTTTGCTTATTCAAGAGGTACTGGTGAAGCTGATATTTCTCTTAAAAGAGAAAGTGCATTTTTAGAACTATAAGCAAAGGGAACTCATTATTGTTAATTTATATATCTAGAAGCCTTTTTTTAGATACCACCGGGTATTAATTGGTGCTTCAAAAAAAAAAAAAGGCAATTAATAACTTATTGTTTGTTGATTATCTCATATTGCTTGTACCAGGAATTCTGTACATTATCCTCTTCTCATTTGAAATATCAAATATGTGTTACTACTTACTAGTGTATTGGAGTGGGCCCCACTTTTTATAGCACAACATCAGGAGATAATAGGATAGGGGTTCAGTGGTCCCGTACCAGGAGATATGGATAAAGGAAATTAAATTAATTACCTTAATAAAGACACATTTTATATATTTAAAAGGACTTCTAATTAATGAATATCAGCTCTTGTGGTTGGTTATTCAACGCTTCATGAAATAATCTAGTGAAATATTTGCTGACAGTGAGACCTGAAGCAAATCTCTCTGTTCAACAGAGAGCATTCAATTTACAACTTCAGAAAAAAGGAGGGATTACAGTGTTTGCGTAGAAGAAATTAATCTAGAAATTAAAAATCAGCATTTAATTTTGAAAGAAACAACTATGTGAGCTTCCAGAGTCAAAGCAAAAATGTTTGATAGAGAATCCTATTGAAGATTTAATTGCATAACTGACAAATGTTTTCTATGACAGGTACTTGAGATTTGGATGAAACCAAATCCCGGTGGTTACAGCAAATGCATCGAACGTCCAAAAAATAAACACAGTAAGCTATTTTTCCCTCTTTATTCCCTGAAAATGTTTGCTTTTCCTTAACAATAATTAAATTCTGATTAGTTCTTTCATGCATTAACTTGACATTGTATTGGCTAATCACACTCCAGGAACGAGTACTGCGACTGTTGGCTATTTAATGATTCATGCTAATGGGGGCTTGAACCAGATGCGAATGGGAGTATGCACTAATTCCTTTCATGTCTTTTTCTCATGCAACATTTAATTGAATTGTTGGGTCAAATTTGAAATTTCTCACAATTTTCTTTATATACACAGATTAGTGACATGGTTGCCATAGCAAAGCTAATGAATGCTACACTTGTCATTCCAACATTGGACCATGACTCATTTTGGACCGACCCAAGGCATGTGTAGAAGTCTCATAATATCAGTAAATTTGCTCTAAGAGAAAAGTTAAAGATAGAAAATAATATTGTCCATGATAAATTGTTGCAGTGAATTCAAAGATATATTCGACTTGAAGCACTTCATTGAAGTTTTAAAGGATGACATCAACATCGTAGAATCTATTCCATCGGCCTTAACACGAATTAGGCCTCTAGTGCGAGCCCCTACCTCATGGTCTAGGGTTAGTGCATTGATCTCTGTTTTTTCTGTATTTATTTGAAGTTTGTAACATAATCTAGATTCTGACTTCTTATAATGCAGGCCTCTTATTATAGGGACTTTGCAAAAACCTTGAAGAAATACAAAGTGGTTAAGTTTACCCACACTGATGCGCGGATAGGTAACAATGGACTTGCTCCTTCAATCCAACGGCTGAGATGTCGTGCCAATTATGAGGCACTGAGATATAGGGAAGAGATTGAAGTGCTGGGGAGGACACTAGTTGATAGGCTAAGAAATGGCACCAATCACTACATTGCACTTCATTTAAGGTTGGTGAACTCGTCTCAACATATCAGGGGTCAAAATGTAAAGAGCGAAAATTTTCAGAACTTCTTAATTTTAAGAATTTCTACCAAACATATCATTTAAGAAAAATCACTTCAAGATATCCTTTCAATTACTGTGTGTTTAGCCCAAATCCAAATCAGGCCACTAATTTTCATCAAAAAATTTAAAATTCACCCGAAAGTCAGGTACCTGACCGGTAGAATGAGATCCTAACCGTTTATTTCAATATGGCATGAATCTCAAAAAAATGAATTCACGTATCCGTGCATCTAACAACTATTAACTGTATCCACACAGACCAGACTACAGTTGTAAGAAAACAAATCAAGCACATATCTTTTGTACATAGTATATGGATGATACCAGCATCACCAAATTTTCCTGCTATACTACCAGTAGAGATCATACTTCTGGTACCAAAATATACTGTACCCTCCTACATAGTGCAACTATCCTTTTGCCCCTGCGCACGTCTCATCGAGAATGAGTATAGTACATACCAGTTGGTACATATTGGTACAATAACAGACCAAGGTGAACGGAAATTTAAATTAATTATATGAAAGCCAGCTTTAATAGGAAAAAATAAAATAACATGACAGGTATGAGAAGGACATGTTGTCATTTACGGGGTGCAGTCATAACCTGACAAAGGAAGAAGGTGAGGAGTTAAGAGAAATGCGGTACCAGGTGCACCACTGGAAAGAAAAAGAGATTAACAGCAAAGAAAGGCGGTTGCAAGGCGGTTGCCCCATGACGCCGCGAGAGGCTGCTGTTTTTCTCAAGGCCATGGGGTACCCTTCAGATACAAATATTTACATAGTGGCGGGTGAAATTTACGGATCCAATAGCATGGATGTATTGAAATCTGAGTATCCAAATATTTACACCCATTACAGCCTGGCCACAGCAGCTCAGCTGGAACCCCTTGAACTGTACCAGAACCGACTCGCAGCTCTGGATTATATAGTGGCACTTGAGAGCGATGTGTTTGTGTATACCTATGATGGCAATATGGCCAAGGCAGTGCAGGGTCATAGACGATTTGAAGGGTTTAAAAAGACAATTAACCCCGACAGGTATAATATATTTATATTTGTTTGATCTTTTATTAATTGAAGAAAATAACTATTTTCAACTCACAATGGACAGTATTTGTATCATATTTTCCAGGCAACAGTTTGTTCAGCTGATCGACAAATTAGATAGTGGCATCATAACATGGGAAGAATTTCAAAGCAAAGTGAAGATAGATCATAAAGACAGGCAAGGTGGGCCTTATGAGAGAAAACCTGGATTTACGCCCAGACAAGAGGAGTATTTCTATGCAAATCCTTTACCAGGTTGCTTGTGTAAAAGATTACACACAAACAAGTGAAACTTGTTCTTTCTTTTTTGAATTAGGAAGGAAAAGAAAATTAGTTGTAAAGATAAACAGTACATTGGGGCATAAGTTGACAGATTTTATGTGGATATCAGTTGAAAATAGTCTTATGCGTTATAGGGGCTCGAGGAGGGCCAATTACAGCTTTTTCCAAAATATAGCTGTTTATAGATGTAATTAGGTAGTTTTTACATTTCCATTGTTGTTTTTTATTTCAATTTTGCTTACTTTGGCTAAACTACCCATTTTCCCACCATGTATTATCAAATGTTGATAGCCTTATTTACTTTATCTTTGTTTCAAAATGGTTACTTCAAATTACTATTTTACGGTAGATCCAGGACCTCTAGATGTTAGTTTATAAGTATATAAAAAAAATGCAGAAATTATCGGAGTGACAGAGATGCAAAAATCAAATTCGTATGGTGTACCATAACAATGCACATGCCCCCAATGGAATTCAAATACTAATCCTCCAACCACTACCTAATATACTATCTAAAGAAATCAAGACGAAAGGAAACAGAATTGAAACAGAAAAACCAAGGCCCAAATAAAAAATCACAACAGGAAGGTATATAGATCTGTTCCTTCAAATTTCCTTTCCAGAAAGTCCTGGTTCTTGTAAATTTCTGGCAAAATCACCAACTTTCGCATCACCGCGGCTACAAACCCATCAAACTCCTCCTGTGTATAGTAATTAATCCTAAAAGTGCCATGAGTCATGATCAGAAGCTTTATTATCACACCAAGCCGGTGCCAGGTCATCCTTGGCATACCAGTAGTTGTCACCGTTTTTCGTCAGTGTAAATGACTCAGTATTGTAGGGGGGTATATGGGGGGGACAGTTTGTTTTCTGACAAAGTGTGTGTCATTTAACAGGAACTCATGCCCATGATGTGAGACCTTGATTATGTTTGATTCGAGCCATGCCGCTTGCTGATATCAAGGGTCCCGTCCTGAGATTTCCACAAAGGTTAGAAGGAAGGTTTGGATCAAAGAATATATCACCCCAAAAACTTTTTGAGACATCGATGACAATGAAAAGTGTCGAGTGCATTGGAACTGGTAGAATTTTCGAGTTGAATCGGGGTCTACGAGCTCTAACAGGGCAGCTTATGTGAAAAGAGAGGAAATATATATTAAAAAAGTTAAAGCAACTCACTTTCTCTCTCTCCTCCTCCCTCCTTACTCCCTCCTTTTGTTTCTCAATGTATTTGGTTCAGCTCTTACAGTGTTGTAATAGATATTAGATCTAATTTGCATTTTGTTTCATAATTACAAATATTTGCTCCGTATGAGAAACTAAAACAGAATTTCTTCAATATTCTCATCACCGACATCCATTGACAACCACAAGCATTATTTCAGTATAATTTACCCAAGGAATTAGTACAAAGAGCATTTATAGGCTCTTATTTTTCTTCAGTAAGTGCAAGTGAGCTCGATCTATAAGGCTAAGATCGTAGCATAGTATGATGCGCTCTTGACTTGACACAAACAGAAACAAAAAAAAAAAAAAAGGTAGAGATTTCTTAAAGAATACCTGTTTTAGCATATCAATGTTGATATCAGACTCCACGAAGGAATCTTTTTCACGGTACCAGCCACCAATTTCGTCCTGTCCATCTCACCTGAGTTGAGTGAGAGAAGTCCTCGGCCTCTTGTTTCATTTCGTTCTCAGGTACCGCTGGTATAATGAGCTCCCAGCCGAAATATTGGATTCGGGCCTATTTAGATTATTACTGTTTCGCCTTAAGAGTCGTTCCAGAGTAAAACTGACGATCCAGATCTCATTCTACCCGGTAAGGTACTGCACTGGAGCCGAATTTGAGGATGGAGGGAGAACGCAGGGAAGCCATGGCCGGGCCGCGTTATGGGCCGAGTCGCGGGAGTTTTATTGGGCTTTTAGGGCTATAATGGGTTTAGATGCGGTTCAGTTATCATCGGTATAAAACTAAATAAAATCTAAAACTAGTCGCGAGGCATTTCGCGTTGCTAGCGTTTAAAGAATAGGATGAAAAGAGCACCAAAGTTACAGGGGAGGGGAGCGATATTTGGACTTGGGTTTTTCTGAGCCGATCCTCCTTTATCGCATCGGCATCGCTCTCTCCAACTGACCTCGCCAAGATCGAACCGAAGGCTCATTTCCGATCGCGGGATCTCCAGTCGCTGCTAGGAGTCTTACACCGGTGAACTTTCAGTGAGTTTTCCATCTTTTCCCTTGAGATATATGCCTTCTTGTAAGATCTGATCTGGATATTCCTTTATCGATTCAAGAGAGCATCGTGATTTGCCTGGCCTTTTGAATTAGCGATTGTCCCATTTTGATTTGAAAATTCTAAGTCAGTGCAATTAGTCATTTTCTTGTTCAATTAGGAAATTGAATTTCTTTTCGTTTGTTGCATGTCGAGTAATAGGCTAATTATCTTTTCCTCGGGCATAGTATTACCTCCTTTCTGTTGGGATTTTGTAGCTGGTAGATGCAATTTTTCCGATCTTTGCAAATTTAAAGGAACAATGAAGATGAGCACCTTGGTTCTCTTTCAATTAACTAACTTCACAACTTCATACTCGTGACAAAAGAGTGTGTATGTGTATGTGTGATAATTGGATGCCATTTTAGTCATAATTTGGACTATAATTACCCTTTTTTTGGTTGAGTTAATAAGGGCTGCGTTGTAACTTCTACGTTTCAACATTTTGAGAGCAATTGAATCTAACAATTTTGTAGGAATGGGTTTGTGGACATTGCTGGAAGGATTCTTACTACTGGCAAATGCACTTGCTATACTGAATGAAGAGCGATTTCTGGCACCAAGAGGTTGGAGCTTCTCTGTGGTATCAACAAGCGGTGGTGCCAAGACCTTGAAAGGCCAGATCATCGGTCTCATATATGCTGCTCAGTACCTACGTGTTCCCTTGATTGTTCTCAATGCCATCACTATCTTTGTAAAGCTCGTCTCTGGCTAATTTTTTTTTTTTTTTTTAGCTTTGTTTGATTGCCAGTTTACAGTATCTTACATGTAGCATACGCAAGATATTTGCATTCTGGTGGGTTTTTGTTGAATATCAAATGTTCTTATTATTGGATTCAACATGGAGGTAGTGGCAAATTATGAGATATCATTCATGATCTTTTTTTATTATGATAACTATGGTCTCATATTTGGTTCTTGGTTTTCTCACATGGGCGTAGTATATAGCAAAATGTTTATGTCAGACTTCAAATTATGTTTAATTGTTAGGATATCTAAAAGGATTGGAGTTAGGAATTCGGCTGATAATATTGTTTAATTTGCAGCCACTTCTCTTAATTAAATTAAGAGCGGTTCATTTCTGTAATCAGATCTGATCTTTTGTCAGATGAACTCTCTTTTTATCAGTTTGCTGCGCTAAATTTTGGTATTTTTTGTCCGCAGTAGTTAAATGTAAAATGGGACTGATCAAACTTATTAGTGTTTAGTTGATTTAAATTGGTGCCGAAAATTTAAGCACGAAAACATTTCTAACTCAGAACAGTTTAATCCATCAACTATCGATCACAAAACCAAGAGCATAAAAAGGTAAATAGGAGATTGATTACACAGCTAGAAATCCAGAAGTAAAACAAAATAAAAAAAAAGGATCTTCTGATACATATCATTCTACTGGAATCATGATCTCATTGGTCCGAAGCGGCGGGAGTGTCCATGGCGGGTTATACCTCGCGAGCAAGAAATGACCTACTCCCTTGTGCCCATCTCTCTCCAAACTCTCTTTCAATTTCCTCACCTTCTCTTCCACCACTTTATCTGTTGCCACGCCACTAAATCTCACAACTGCGTACTTTTTCTCTCCCTCTTCCTTGATCACCACCCTCTCATCCGTCGGCTTCGGTGCATCGTCAACCTTTTGATATTTTGATGGCAGCACAAACTGCATTGTTACCACGCCGTCTCCTGTTGTGATAACGGGTGCAGTCATGGCAATCTTTTCGGGTTCTGGAGAGGTTTTTGTAATGACAGGTGCAGTCATGGCGATTTTTTCGGGTTTGGAGTTTTGGGGTTGTCCCAGTGCACCTATGTAATTTGCCAGGATCATGAAGCCTCCGTCTCGGTCGCCTTTCAACTGTTTCGGGTCATAAGTGACCTCTGCCACAACCGATGGGTTGTAGCGACGTATCTCGTAATCAGGGCATGAGTGTAGAACTTCAAATTTCGGCGTCTCGACTGTGATTTTTCCGAGCATCATACCCATCTTTAAATTGAACTGGGAAACTCTTAAATTGAATGATTTGTTCATAATTAGTTCTATTCACTTGACAACTATTTATAATCAGGTCAGGTTTCATTTGTGGTGGAGATAAGATGGCGAGCTGTGGCTTTGGTTGCTCCACGGATACTCTAATATTCTGTTATTACCAACAATTAATACTAACTGCTTTCTTCTTTGACAAGTCACAACTCTCAACTCCAAATGATGCCTTTGTTTCCAAGTATTTTTTATACGGTTGTGACTTGTGACTTGTCAAAGAAGAAAGCAGTAGAATAGAATTAATTGTTGGTAACAAAAGGCATCATTTCGAGTTGAGAGTTGTGACTTGTCAAAGAAGACTAATTGTTGGTAACAAAGGTATTAATTGTTGATAAGAACACCCTAGTTCTAATCCATACATATTTACTCTTTGTGAGGTTAACTCAAAAATCAATCGAATTGATTTCAAGCGACGCATCCAAATTGTTGAAACCGATCTACTTCACGAGTGATAAGTTTACATGTCAAGTTTTTAAATTTTCGAATTAATTTAATATAAAGTCAAGCGGTAAAAAAATAATTAAAAATGAACACATTAAAATTAACGGTTGGGATACATCGTTTGAAGCTAATTCAATAAGTTTTTGAATTGAGCTCACAAGAGACTTGGTGAGCTCAAGAACACCCTAGTTCTACTCAATCAATATGTATGTATATTATTAAACATATAGATAGTCTAATAATTAGATTTATATAATTTGAGTATTGATTGAATATTCATAAAAAAATCGTTAGCTTTTGACGTTGAAAATTCAAATAATTATAAAATTATAAATAATTTTCAATATTATCTGTTAACCCCTTCATTTAAATTTACTTGTCTAGCGACCTTACACGACGTGCAGACTGCAGAGACAGGTCATACCTATTCTGTGCGGTGTTGTTTGAGAAATTTCTATGGCCATTTTCGTGTAGCTTGTACGGAAGCACGTAATTAGTTAGTTATTGCCCACTATTATACATAGTAACATAAATTTGCGGTTTTTTTTACGTTTCCAAATCGAACTCTGAATAAAACGAAAAAAATATGTATAATACGTTTTATCTGCGAACGTGAATCGAATTATTCGCGAAAAAATGCGAAAAAATGTGAATTTTTTTGGGTTTTTTTGTTTTTGTTTTTGTTTCCTTGTTGTACCGAATCATTCTCGAATTATACTCGAATTATACCCGTATCATGAATTTTTGACTCCGTCAAACCGAACCCGAACTATTCGTTTATATGTGTTTGTCATGTACTTCGTTAATTGGAACTTTAATCCCATTTATGAACCTAAAATCCAAAACATAACGCATAATCTCTAATTTATGACCTTTATGTGTAAATAAATTTATTTGTGCCAAATTAAACGGATATATCAAGTATATGCATTTGAACAATTGATGTGCATATGTTCATATTATCCTAAAATAACAAAAAGTGACAAATATGCTTCAAATAAAATCTAAAACATGCATATTTAGGGCCTGTTCGTTTGTCACGGGATTACACGAGATGGGATTTGATGGAGAAGGGAACTCACTTTAGAAAAAATGAATTTTAAAAAATATTTTTAAAATAAATTAAGAAATATTTTTAAAAAATATTTTAAAAATAATATATATTTAATTTTTTTACATGCTACGGACAAACCAAGAAACATCTAAAATTTTAAATTATTAGCTAAATCCAGTTTAATATTAATAATTATAATAAAATAGCTTAATTATGGCAAGAAGCAACTAAATCTATTGATCTTCACATCGGTTGCCCCGATTGGGAAAAAAGGGACTAACACTCAATTTGTTGAATTGTCAAAACTTAATAGTTATGCTTCAAATAATATCTAAAACATGCACAAATTATTTTTTAAGCAACTTTAAATGCATATACCATTTTGTTTACAAAAGAATTATTAGATAAATTTTGAAAGCATATACAGATTTAGGTTTAAAGTGTGTTTTTGATTAAATATTTTTTTCATTTAAAGTGTATTTTTGATTAAATCTTGAGTCATAATAAGCGAGTAAATCATCAAAATTGACGGTTCTTCTCCAAAATTTTATATAACACTTGCAAACATAATTATTAAATCAGTTTTGAAAGAATACATCAAATTTTGTGCAAACAAAAGCAACAAATACATCACAGTACTTGGCATCAAACATGATTAATTCAATCTATATTAATTATGAATTTTAGTATTCATAAAATTCCATCTCGAGGAAATGTTCATCTGGACGAAATAGAAAAAGGTCCTTTTTCCTTTAATTTTTTTTTCTTTAATTCTCTGCGCCTCCTTTCACCGTCCCTCTCTTGTACGCAAGTACGCAATCTATCAGAAAAAAGAATCTCTCCAAAACCCTAGTCTGGTAGTCTGGTTGGTACTGGCCTTGTTGCTCACTGTAGGGTTTTGAGCCTCTCGATCGCAAGTCACTGGGTACAGGTCTTCAGCCTTGATTCCTCTCCGTTTAATCTTAACTCAAAGCAATTAGGGTTTAGTTTATTCTTTTACATTACTAGTCGCCCTTTTTGTTTTGTACTGTGGTTTTCTTTTCGATGTACTTTGTTATTTATTTTAGTTTCGCCACATCTCGTTAGAGATTACGGGTTCATAGGTTTTCCAATCGCGTAGCACATTGGTTCGATATAATTTAGATTTAACTTCATATCTAATCTCTACTGAATTAGGGATTTTTTTTGTTTTTTTGATTTTGGATTACTCATGGAATAAATGTGCTGATTTCTTACTTTAGCGGTACCTTTAAATCTTGCTCAGAATTGCAGGTACTGTTTTGCTTGGTTCCATAATGTAATTGTTTCAATTCTACATTTATCTTCTCTAATTTTATTTACTCTTTATTCAGATCTGAAATTGTTTGCTATTGGAGCTCGTTTTAAAGCCTTCTATCAATGGGCTTTGATAATGAGTGCATCGCGAACATTCAATCACTTCCCGGCGAATATTTCTGTCCTGTTTGTCGTACACTGGTCTATCCAACCGAAGCCTTACAAACTCAATGCACACATCTCTACTGTAAACCATGCCTTGCTCATACTGCAGCCACAACCCAAACCTGCCCTTATGACGGCTATCTTGTCACCGAAGCTGATTCTAAGGTTTGTAGCTTTTTTAATTACACAATCGGTGTCTCTGAAGCAATCTTCTATAATTGGTTTCATGAATTGTTGGTGTACAGCCGCTGATGGAGCTGAACAAGCCACTTGCTGATGCTATCGGAAAGGTTCAGGTGCACTGTCTATATTACAGGAGTAGTTGCCAATGGCAAGGCACTTTATCTGATTGCATCGCCCACTGTGCAACATGTGCCTATGGTAACTCTCCTGTCCTCTGTAACCGGTGTGCTACTCAGATTATGCACCGTCAAGTGCAGGAGCATGCACAAGTTTGCCCTGTAAGTAACGATTGTCAAACACAAAATGAAATAAGAATCCTAGTTTAAGTTATTGTACTTAATTCTCTTCGGATTGTGCAGGTGTTGCCATCTCAAGTGAGTCAGCCGGTGGACCCCACCCAGTCTCAGGCAGCAGCAGCTGCAACTCAATTTGCTGGACAGAATGCATATGCTACTCCAACAGCTATTGCTGCTACTACTGGGGCTCCCGTCCCAGCTTCAACTCCAGAGGTTACGGGTCAAGCTGCCGCGGATCAGTGGTACCAGCAGCAATACTACCAACAATACCCCGGGTATGACCCGTATGCTCAGTACCCCCAGCAGCCTCAGCCTCAAGCAGCTCCAGTCGCAATGCAACCTCCCCAATCCCAGTCAGCACCTCAGAATCTACCTCCACAACCACACCTGCCCCCTCAGCAGCTGCAGCAGCAGCACCAGCCACCGCAACTACAACCACTTCCTCAGCACCCTCCTCTCCAACCACTTCCTGCCCCGCACTCACAACTGCAACTGACTCAACAGAGCCATAACCCGACACAGTCTGCTGTGACAGGTTACTCATCTTATCCACAATCCCAGCATGCCCCAGCTCAGCAGCCTTTCATGCATATGCCGCCCCCACAGCATCCTATTACCCAGCCTCCATCTTATGGACCTCCACCTCAGCAAATGGCGGTGCATCAACAGTTACATCCAATGGGACCAGGCCCCCATGTGCCTTATCTGCATGGTCAAGCCCTGCCAGGTATACCTCCTATGGGACTGAACCACGGCACCCCACCCCCGCCTCAATTCCAACCATCTCCTTCTGGCTCATTAAACCCTGCATTTACTGATTAAACCAATGGTAAAATCAAAGAATTTCTGAAAGAGAGAGGATCCGATGATAAAGCAACAAGCAAGGCAGGTCCCATTTCAAGCCGAAATACACCTCCAGCCACATTACCTCATGAGAGGTATCCTCCTTACGGACACTCACCAGACATCCCATCGCATGGGCTGGGTCAGATTCGTGTGCCTTACAATGGTAGTGTAAGGCCTTACAGGTGAGGCCTCTATGCGCCCATCCATGGGCACTAGTCCACAGACCCCACCGGATGCTTTTGATCCCATAAGGTGGCGACCTCTGTCACCATTTGAGCCGCCATTTTCTGGGCCAGGTATGGTGCGATCGAACGGGGCACATGCCCCTTTGTATGATGAGGGGTTAAGGCCGTACCATAGGCCGCCACTTGAGGGATTATCAAGGTATGAAAGATCATCGTATCCCTCTAATCAGCCTGAATTTTACGGACGAGGTGGTCCTGAATATGGTCATGGGCCACCATCCTTCAGAGGCCCTGGGAGACGAGAGTATGATGGTGCACCATCAAACAAATTTGGTGCAGACTATGAGAGGTCAAGACCTGGTGGCCGCTCTGGTGCAAGGCGGTTTGGTGACTCTGTTGGATACAGCAGGTATGGCGGGCCTGGACACATGCCTCCTCCTGAAAACATTGGTGCAGTAAGTAAACTTTACCCTTTTTTTTCAGGACTATAAATTATTTCAGTCCTGGTGATTTTTCACTGTTGAGGTCTGGTACTACACAGTGCAGGGCCTGAAGTGGCTAGGATTTTGTACCTCTTTCATTTTGTTAATTTCTTGGTAACAGAGTCAGGTCTTATTGCTGAGGCTTCATCTAGACAGTTTAATCAAATTACCAGATCATCAAGTACATGCGCCTACTTGGATGGCTCAAATGTACAACAAATAACTTGGTTGTAGACTAGGACAGTGCAAAATAACAAACTAGACAAGCAGAAAGAACCTTATGTTGATGTTTAAAATAAACTATGAAAATGACCAATTTGAAGTCCTATTTTGGATTCTATAAAAGAAATTAAGAGCAGAGGAGAGAGAAATGAACAAAAATAATTTTCTGCAAGAGCAAATTCTCAGATAATGGAAAGACTTGAGAAAAAGACATAATCTCATTCATTTTACTTATCCAATATACTGAAGTATACAAATTTCCTTTTTTTCTTGTAATCATGAACTTCATGATCATTGTAAAAGCAGGGATTTGAATACTTCCTTTGGCAAATTGCATTGAATAACTTTCTTTACCCTCTTTAGATTTTTCCGGGTGGCAAAGGTAGTTCAATTGAGCGCTCAAGAAAGAGAAGGTTTTTAACGGGGGGATGGTGTCGCATATGTAAGATAGATTGTGGCACTCCTGAGGGATTAGATACTCATTCTCAGTCTAAGGATCACAAAATGATGGCTTTGGATATGATTGTCAGCATCAAGCAACAGGTCTCCAACATACCTAAATTGTAAGTAACACTTGTATTTTATCTAACTATGCTTCTTTTGGATTGCTTTTCGCAAAGACTCTATTTTCTTTTGAATAGGATGGTTGAGCATGAAGTGGCTGATGTGAAGGGTGGTTCTGATGAGGTGAAGATACCATGACTTGAAAATAGGCATTTTTGGTATGCTATCCTTTTCTTAAACTAAGTTTACCTTTTAGGGCTCCTATTGAATCATCACTTATCAGTCTTGTTTGATTTTATTTTTCAGATTGCAGTTCTGTGCATGGCTGGAGTCGAGAGTTTGGTTGGTAGGAAGATGCATGTGCATGCTTCTATTATTTTTTGCTTCATGGTCTGCAGTTATATGCTATCTTATCTTTCTCTTTTCTTCATCTTTTCATCATATGGTCTTAGAATCGCTTAATTCTCTCCTGCTTTCAAATTTTGTTGTTTTTCATCAGTAGTTACTTGTTGGACATGCAGCATTTTATATAAGAGCTCTTTCTTTAGTTGCATCTGTCATTGTTAATTAGGTTGCCATTTTGAGATGCTTTTTGCTGGAAGCCTAAAAACAGATCTATGTTGCAAGGATGCATGAAAAAAACTGAAAGTTTCTGTTGCAAATATATGAGAAATATTGATGTGGTGAAACAACTATTGAATTCCCCTAGAAATTTTATGATGCAATTCAATAAAATATGTGGTGAAAACACACAATACATTTTGCTGACAGGGGTAATTGAGGGATCTATTTTAGAGATGCTGTCCATATGGTTAAATATGAACTTGCAAAGGTCGCACCATAAAGAAAAAAAAAGACGTGAGAGGCGTATTGACTACCAAACTGTTCGTGCAACATAGAAGAAATGTTGACCTTCAATTCTAAAAGGAGGGGAAAGGGGGGAGGGGGAAGGGAAATTGAAATATTGACCTTTGGTAACAGTACATTTTGTTCGTTTTTTTAGAACTAACATTCGTAGTTGTTAAGGTTGTCAGTTAACAGTAAACAATAAGAAGTTGAGAAGAGATTTCCAAAGAAGGAAAAATAAAGGTTACTAATATGTGACAAATGTGATAATATTTACAGAAGATCTCTCGCTCACCTGCTAACGTAATACATTAATTGCCAATTCAATTTGTTAATTGGATGGTTGCATGTCTTTTAATTTCATGCTTGAATGTGAATCACTCTAGTTATCATATATTTTGTAATGTGTGCTATAATATTTCAGGGGTTATCTGGTTTCTTTATTTCTATTAGTTTAAACAATCATATTGGCAAGACCTTTTAGGTTGTCACATGAACACTGTAGTATATTCTTAAATATGAAACAATGCAAATAAGTGAACTGGAAAAAACTGTATTAAAGAGGCCAGACTGGAACTTATCCAGATGCAAATCGTGGGAATGGAATTTAATTTAGTAGCAATTGGGATTGGGTAGTGGAGTGAGAACATTTCTACATTTCCATTTGAGCATTTAGTCAAGTGTAGCAATAGTTGGACTGATGGGGTAAATTTGGTCAAATAATGGGCACTCATTATTGATAAATATGGGTCCCTACTCTGGGAAATTGCAATTTGTACGACTGGTTAATGGTAACTGTATGGGTAATGAAGGAGCACTGTGCTCTATAGTCTCATAAATTAGTGTTAGGATTACTACACTGATTGAGATTTGACCTGACATGAAATAGGGGTGGGCTTAACATTTATAATTTAATAGTGTTTTAGTTTCTATAATTTTGATATCTTTGAACCCGAGACAAATTAAAACAGTGACCCATTTTGATCTTGTATCTAGTCATTATTCAGCTTCTCTTGGACAGTTCATTAATACTTTGGGAAGGACTTCATAGCATGAAGTTTGAATTGTATTTTTGTTTGTTGTTTTATTTCGAAGCAGACTGTAAAAAAGTATAGAAAACTGCTCGAGTGGACTCAATCCATCCTACTCCAGTTACTGCTCAGTTTGACAATTGTCGCTTTGGTAAGACCGTTGAATTTATCCCTTGCTTTGTTTAGATTACTTATCTTGTCTATAGCTCATCCACTTACCATTTTAACACATATTAGAAACTCTTTATCGTACTTATGGTAAATTACATGAACGGTACCAAAATTATGATATATTGTCCATGTTGTTGTCTAGCATTCTGCAGTTCTCATTTTGATCCTAAAAATGATATACACAGTGAATGGTAATATACTGACATAGGGATTATCTATAGAGATTGCAAAGGGAAGTAGGTAATACTTAAAAGCATTGTTTGCAATTCACTCTGAATTTAATGTAAATCTAAGGACCTACAAATTGGAGGAATGACCCTCTCAGTGGGATGACATAATAAATTACAAATTGGGTGCATGGGGGGTATGCTTAAAAAATCTGTTGAAGCAAATAAGCTAGTGTATAAGTGCAAACAATTTGCACAAATCCTTCTTATATCCTACACTAATTGCACATGTAGAGAAAGCTGAACCGATAATATAATTTTTTAACTGTAAGGTTTTGATGTATTTTCTGGCATATTTGGGTAGATTGTGGTATATGCTACTTAACTAGAGAAGGATTGTCAGATTGCTAAGTGTTCTGTTTGTATCTTTATCCTCTAATTACATGTTGTAAGAAGCATTGAAAAATATGAAAATCCATGGCTTTTGTGGTACCAATGCACACCATATAACCAAATAAATTGTTATTTCTTCAAAAGAAGGCATCAGTAGTTAAATGACTAGTGAAGTCAAGACAGCTTTGACTGTCCAATATAAAGAAAGCGAGTAACTTGCACAGATGGTCATCAAAGTGAAAAAGAAGTTTGCAATCCATAGCTGATTGGGCCTATAGTTAAAAAAAAAAGTGAAAAAGAAGCATCCATGTCATCATGACATGCATGCTGAAGTGGATCTAAACATTCTTTTTAGTTGATGTTGATATGGATGCTGTTTCTAGCATCCACATCACTTGTGAGGAAATATCAATTCATCTACTTCACTGATGTGGGTACTGCTGTTAATAACTACGTCATCATAAATTCACTAAAAGGAATGTTTCCATCCATGGAAGGCTACACATAATCAAGTTATGATATCTATTATCATCCAATTTTCAATGGATGTTAAAAGTAGGATCAGTTTTGTAGAGACCAGGTATTTCAAGGGTCCCAAACAGGAGAGATGGACCAGTTGTTTAAGGACCAATATGGGAGATGAATGATGGTTTAAGGACTATATGTGTAATTTTTGCTTGGAAGAAAAGAAGAAGAAGAAGAAGAAGAGGGGGGGGGGGGGGGGGGGGGGGGGTGGTTGGGGAATAACATTGTAGTAGTTGCACCGGCAAAGTAACCTCTGAATGCCTACAAGAACAAGCTCACTTGCTATTGTATTGACATAAGATACATCAGATTACCTTTAGCTTTGGTTTTTCTCTAGTTGTTGAATTGATTTTTCAATTGTTTGTACAGCAATTATGTCATGTGGTATTACTAGCATCTTCTTGTATTATTTTATTTTATTTTATTGGGATTCTCATTTTATATCATACTTGGGTAAATTTTGGTGGAACACTTTAGGTACAGTGTGGTACGTGGTTTTGGGCTAGTGCATTTTGCTTCATTGAATGGAAAGTTAGTTTTCTTCGACATGATGGATATGGAACCTTCTAATTGGTATGTTGATTTGATTTTTACTCTCTTTTAGTTTCAAAGAACCATTTTATTTTAGTTGTGTTCAAGCTTGGTCAACTTTCAGCAAAAACAGAGCTAGTTATAGAGAAGATAGTTTTAATTTAAAATTAGGATTTGCTGTTGCAGCATCGTGAGGTCCGAGTGTGATTATTGGTACATCTCACAAGTCTCACTCTTCTAACAATTTTTACAAACTTTATGGGCCTACGGGCTACATTTTGGGTCTATCATTACAACAACTCTCACCCAATTCTTGGGGTTTACAACATATTTAAAGGATGAGCGTTGACATTGTTCTCTTTTCTGTTTTGACTTCTTCTGGTTTATGTCGGGGCTAGTTAACATTAATTTTGAAGCCGCTTCTGTAGCCACCCCAATTGAATAGTTAAAAATGGGTCAACAAAGGTGTAAATTGCTTAGGATGGAAGGAGATCAAATGACATTGGCTACCCGAAAAGGTTACCAAAATCAAGAAAAGAGTGCCAATTTGAATAGTTCAAATGCTTCTGCTTTCCCTAACCAAATTATGCTTTCGCATTTTAATTCCTATATCAAAAAGTATAAAACTAGAATAAATAAATAAAATCATTTGATGTGATGTATATCTCTTTATTGGCATGTTAAATTTGGTGTATATTTGATTTCATCTTGGGTGTCAAGATGTGGCAAAAATGAACTGATGCTGATGATTTCTAAGCATTGAGTTTCATACTCCTAATGCCTATCAATATGAGGCTGAAAAAACACCAAATTTTTTACAACTGCAATATGGAATAGATGTCTAATTGTTCTTATTTTGTTATTTGAGTTTTATACCTTTTGTCATCTAGGAATTCAAAAAAAGAAGGCATTTTTGTTGTTGATAAAAGTGGGATCAAAGCCCACCGATTTCATTAGAAATCAGAAGTTCTCACAGGGGAGGCTGGTACTGAAATGGTACCATAGCCCCTGTATTCCTGTAAGG
Organism: Carex parvula; assembly: GCA_025461045.1. Taxonomy (NCBI): domain Eukaryota; kingdom Viridiplantae; phylum Streptophyta; class Magnoliopsida; order Poales; family Cyperaceae; genus Carex; species Carex parvula. Next base: position 7,071,717 of record JAJGRW010000050.1, on the reverse strand, counting down.
AGTTTACAAAAGCAGTTTAACAAACTCGGAAATACCAAGAAAAAAAAAAAAACACAGCATGCCCCACACAGCACCTACTACATGTAGTACTACAAAACAGTTATTAAAAAGAGGAGGCATATTAAGACCTTTTAACCTTTCTCTATCAAAAGTCTACTTTTGACAATTTTACAGTATAACGAAGTATAACACAGTTTCACATTTCATTTGCTGTTTTTTGTGTAGTGCGTATCAATTGAAAAATAGAAATAACCAAGCTATAGCTATATTATAAGATACAAGTCTAGGTGTACTGGGTTGGAAAAAGGTCAGTGCATAGGCAGACAAATAGGCTATGTCAAAGGAAAAAAAAATAAAACCATACAAAAAACAGGTTACCATAAGGCAGTTGCATGTTGGCAATTTGTTTTTCTGTTTGTACAGCTCTTTTTTACTTGTGTTCTGGACATGAAGGAGACATCTTTGATTAGCCATGCTGTTGATCATCCGTGAAGATATGAACTGGGGAACAAACATAATGGTCATGTTTGGTTGTGGAGTAAAGTTACTCCGGATTAAATTGTTTACTCCGAATTAAGATATATTAAAATAATTATGTTTGGTTAGAGCTTGGTAGAGCTTAAGATAGATTAAAATAATTATGTTTGGTTGGAGCTTGGTAGAGTAAGCTCATGAAGAGAGAAAATTGTAACATGATATTACACTAACTGCGGGACCCATAGGTGGAGTCCTGGAGTAATTTATTTCGGATTAACTCAAATGTTACTCCATCTTACTCTTTCAAATTTACTCCTTATTTGACTCCTTAAAGATAGAGTAGAGGATTTAATCCATCACTTACTCCACAACCAAACATGACCAATAGGCCTTCATAATGTGTGTTTATTTTTAAAACATTATGTAAAATATATGTTATGATTCTGTAAAGATATGTAGTATTTATTTTTGATGATGTGAAGATGTGCCATATGCTAGTCCTGGAAAGCATTTGAGCATTCTATGATTAAATACAATGGTTCTTGAAAATGAGTATTTTTGCCTCGAAAATATTATTCTGCAGTCAATTTTCTTGTACACTTAGTCAATGTTGTTTTAATGCTATTAATTATGTAAATAGTCAGCTGTTCACTGTCGTAAGTTTTGATAGAATCTGAATTATGCATTAATGAATAATTGCTGGATATATATAAATACCGCATCATATAGTAACGTCATGTCTTGAAAAAATTAGGGAGAATTTCATATATACCACTTTAAAACTATGAAATTACGTATTTACCGTACAAAACTCTAATAATTTGCATATTTATCCAATTAATAGAAAATCAAAATTAATTAAGTTTATTCATATATAAAATATGATGATTATATGATTAAACACGCCCTTCCCCTTCCTAAGTTCCAAAGTACTTTGCTTCTTATATCTTACATTTTTATTTATTGTGTTTCAAATGTCAGCACATCTACTGAAAGTCTGAATCTACTAAACAACCCACGCGCACAGTAAAATTTAGTTCAATTACCGTGCCCATGCCCATTCCCCTTTGTGCGCCGAACAGGCCCTAAAAGTCTGAATAGAGCAGAGATTTGGTATCCTTAAACATTCCAATCAAATATGCCTCAGCAGCCTCTTGAAGTGCCACCATGACCGAAGCTCTGAAACGAGTGCCATAGTTGCTTTTCGGCTTGACAAAAGTGCCCCATCAAAGGTAACCCAGCTCTTCAGTGATCCCCGCAAACATACCACCTTTCATCCCGAGGCGGAACTAGAAATTTAATTTGAGAATCTAAATTTAAAATGCATAATTATTAATTTATAGTTAGTGGAATTTGAATTCAAGATCTCCCTGAAATAAAATAGTGTTAAACTACTAAACTACAAGTACAAATCTAACATTTTATGAGGGGACTCAACTATATAAAAACTTCAAAAAAAATAAAATATCAATTAAATTTAAAAATATGTGACTAAAAATTTCAAAATAATGAGGTGGCTTAGCACCCCTGGGCATAGTGTAGATCCGCTTCTGCATCAACCCTCGAGATTCGAGTCCCTTCCAATCTGATTCGTTGGCGGAGTTTGATCTGGTTGCATGAACCTAATATGATTCCTCAAATGCCTCCATGAGCCAGTCACGTCTAACTCCAAGGACGATCTACACTCATTCCTAGAGGTGCTAAGTCACCTCTGTGATTTTAAAATTTAATTAATTTTTTTTTTTAACTTTTTATATAGTCCAATCTCCTCATAAAATATCACATGTATACTTGTAGCTTAATGTTAAAAACTTATTTTGTTGTTCTAGAGAACTTGAATTCAATTCCAACCCTCTATTGTGCATTTTAAGTTTTAGCCTCCTTATAAAAATTTTCTAGTTTGGTCCCTGTCTAACCCAAACCAGCCCGTCAATTCATGTACCACCTTAACCATCAGGTCTTCATCTGACCGGGCATGGTGTACTTAATTAAGCAAACGGTACTTGGAGTCAGTATTTTGAAGCTATCTACGCTGCATTCAATATTGGGTCCAACACTTGAGAGAGGAGCTTATTTGCCTCAGGTTGCTGCACGCCTGCACCACAAACAATTATACCAAAATTGGTGGTTATGGCCTCGCTAGAGGCTAGAGTGAGTCGTGTGACCGGGCCACCAGTTGTTAGTTGTGCCATGTGCCATCCATCCAATTCATTAAATTAAATATGTGAATTATTAGATTTTTGAATGATAAAGACGTGATTATAAAATTTGGAGAGAAAATATGTAATTTCATACATTTTTCTGAGTGGTATACATTAAAATCTCCCGAAATATTAAATAAATGACAGACCACCACCATACCATCAAAATAAAATAAATATTAAGAACCAATACTCATCTAACGATTTCTTCATCTAAAAACTAAAATGTTAAAACATTAATATTAGGACATGATATCACACTAACAAGATAACGGAAATCATCTCTTACAAATTGTTTCGTAACCATAACAAATTTGTACCTTTGCTCCTCTTATAAGGCCAACCGCCCACGCATAAATTAGTTTCGGGGAAGCCGGCCCGCCCGGCCCGCAAATAAATTAAGGGTGTCTACCCGGTTCTCCAACTTGAAAATGGTTTTCGGCTCTTTGCTCCTCGCCGCCATCTCATCCTTATCAGTTTTCGGGATCGAGACCCGACCTCTGGTTCTCCGAAGAAGCCTAGGGTATATTCTCCAATCTAGCCTCTGGTGAAGCGGGTCAGGAACGAGAGATCCCGGAGCTGACGTCGTCCGGACGAGATCCCGAGGTACTTAAATCTGATATTTCCTAATGCATTTTGTATAATCTCAGATCTGATGGTGCCGTAACAGCAGCTAGGTATTATTTGCTTAGCCAGGGTCTGGCACGTACTTAGTTGTTCATCTAACATTGTGCTTGAATCTTAGTTATTGAACTCGATTCGATAGTGCCTTTTATGATCCGATTTTCAGGTCATTAATTTCTTCGATTTACTTTTTAAAACCTAACCGGACCAGTTTCCAGTTACTTCTCTTAGAGTAAAATATTTGACGATGCTAAAAAAATTATCAACAAATTATTTCGTGTGAATAGGTTCTTTAGGTAGCAGTTCTTTTTTAAATCTTGGCTGCTCTAGTGAAATTATTTACACTTTAGGCTGTATTGTTTTTCATTGGAAGCTGCACTTGTTCAAGCTTGAATAGGAATTAAAGCGCGATCAACGATCAAGTAGCAGCAACAAACTTTGAGTATTGGACTGAAGAAACTATTGTGTTGTGTGATGGTGATCCCATGGTGTGAGTGATTGAGTGTATTTCCATTTGATACGAGGTAAAGATAGTTATTTTCTACATTTTTGTAGCATTTTGATGGCATGAGCGTGTTAAGGTTGATCTTGGAATTTCTTTTTATTTTCTCAATGCTAGAAAGATTGTCGAGATAATTGATAATTATTGTTAGAAGTCCTCCAAGAGAGAATTTACCGTCACCATTAGTTTGTGAGACATTAACCATGAGATGTACCACTAAATAAATGATAAAGAATTGTTTTTTTTTGTTTTATAATACACCATATAATATATAATTGGGGTTCTCAAACACTGCTAACCCTTGCATCTCGAGGAAGTAATGCGCGAGGTAATACTCAGTGTATATATCAAAAGATTGGATTTTAATCTCTTTTATTGACATTTTGACCCTCTAGTAGATGCATGTTAATTGCAGCAGTGATTCAAAATTAAAATTTAATTTTCATTAGATATTTATAATGATTGGTTTTTAAAAAGTGAAATACATTGCAAATTTGATCCGAGTTTGTGGTTCTTATTGAGTAGTTTAAAATGGATACACGTTTCCTTTCATTTTTATAAAAATATAATTCAATAACTTTGAGATCACCTGCAAACGAGTTGGTGATGTCATTTTTGACAAAATCCAACATCCCTATATGTGGAAACAATATTTCTATCATCCCACAATTTCACAATTCCAAAGTTTGGAGAGAATTTTCACACATGTACCGAGCATTCACAATTTTTGTTTGGAAAGTTTTTCATACCTCTGGTTGTTTTAAATTTTTGAATTCAATATCATGTGTGCCGAGCAGTTGGAACAAAAGGATTCATTTTTTGTTTTTTTGAGATTTCTTAGCTTAAGAAGCATCGTGCTTGAATAGATAGTTGGGTCGAATTTTTTAAGCTAAGAAATCTCAAACAATTCTGAAATGGGTCTTTTTTTCTCAAGACAACCGCAAGTCTAATTGCTCAATACATATGGTATTGAATTCAAGGATTTGAAGCAACGCGAGAAGTATGAAAAACTTTCCAAACGAGAAATTGTGAATACTGGATACATGTGAAAATTCTTTTAGAACTTTGGAAATGAGTGATGATGTGGAAATGTTGTTTCAATGGATAAGGATGTTTGTTTTTGTCAAAAAAACACTACCAACTTATTTAAGGTTAATCTTGAAGTTATTGAGTTTACCTTCTATAAAGGTGAAGAGACATGTATTTTTCACAATAGGGACCACAAGCTCATTTGCGATCATTTTGTGTAGTTCATTTTAAAAAAAATTGATTCTTATAAACTTCTAATGAAAATTAAATACCTATTTTGGATTGTTATTACGAATAATATTTATTCACCTGAAGGTCGAAATGTGAATGAACACGAAATGAAAATCCGGTTTTCCGATATACACGTATAGTATTAACTCACACAATAATTTTTCGAGATGTAAGTATTAACAATGTTCGGTAATCCAAATTATATATCATGTGGTGTATGACAAAACAAAAGTAATAACCCAATATCATTTATTTTATTTTTCACCAAATGTTTAAGGTCTCTAAAACTAATTGTGGCGGTAAAATCTCTCTCGGAGGTCTAATAATAGTGATTGTCAATTATTTTGAGTTAGACCTTTGTGGCCTTCGAAAATAAAAGAAAACTCTAATATCGACTTCAACACACTCTTGTTGCCATCAAAATGTTACTAAAGTTTAAAAATGATCTTTATCTAGTCTCACATGAAGATCCACTCAATGTATCCACACATGATATGCCACTATCACACAATACAAGAATCGGTTGCTTCAGTCCAGTAGTCAGAATCTGTCGCTGTTACTTCTAGAGAGGACACAACAAGAGTTAGAATTGCAATCATCACAGCTGCAGGAGCAAGCAGAAGGTGAACTTAACTGCTTTCTCAAGGGCCTCAACCCCCAAGAGGAAACACAACAGATGATTGCACAAGAAGAGATAAGTGCCAAACAAGTACAAATGGATGTCTCTATCCTGAGCATGTATGGCATGTTGCAGTTAGTGTACAATTTTTATATGACTCAAGACTACTCGCCTAGCCCACCTCAGTCACCTGTCTCTATTTTTTTTTTTATTGTTGCATTGGGGACAATCCAATGTTTTAAGTTTGGGGGAAATAGGAAAATTGTATCTAAGATTTGCATTCATGGCATGAGTATTTGCATGATAAGTGCCAAACAAGTACAAATGGATGTCTCTATCCTGAGCATGTATGGCATGTTGCGGTTAGTGTACAATTTTTATATGACTCAATACTACTCGCCTAGCCCACCTCAGTCACCTGTCTCTATTTTTGTTTGATTGTTGCATTGGGAACAATTCAATGTTTTAGGTTTGGGGGAAATAGGAAACTTGTATCTAAGACTTGCATTCATGGCATGAGTATTTACATGATAAGTGCCAAACAAGTACAAATGGATGTCTCTATCCTGTGCATGTATGGCATGTTGCGGTTAGTGTACAATTTTGATATGACTCAAGACTACTCGCCTAGCCCTCAGGCACCTGTCTCTATTTTTGTTTGATTGTTGCATTGGGGATAATTCAATGTTTTAAGTTGGGGGGAAATAGGAAATTGTATCTAAGATTTGCATTCATGGCATGATAGGTTAGTGTAATTGCATATATGGTTGCATGGGAATTGCATATAGGGGTAAATTAGGAGTGAAATTGCAAAATTTGTTTAGATAAGAAATTTTTGGGAAGTTAATTAAAAAAATTTAGAAACAATTTGTGGTACATTTAATAATTTTTGCTACCATCATGATGAATGAAATGGTTATTTTTTATATATACTTGATTGATAAGTCTTATACAAATTCTCAAGGTTTAAGGGTATTAAATTTTTGACAAATTAACCTGGGAATATCAAATGAGGTGTTTTATAAATTAAAAAGAATAGAATAGAAATTTGCGTTATTGATGAGTATGGATGAATATTTGTGGATGTGTGTGTTCATGATACATGTGTCAATAAACTGTATCTTGCAAATTAAAGCTCAATTTTTTGTGCGCTAGTGTTTCTTGCATAGATTTTCGAATTAAGGGCTCACTTCTAATATACTAAGTATTCTTAAATAGAAGTTAAAAGCCTATTTTTATTTTCAAACTTGTTGCTGGTGAAATACGAAGTTATGAGTCATGACTAGCCTATATCCATCCCTAGTGAATTTACTAGCCATGGATATAGCAAAGCGGAGGTCACTGTGCACAAAAAATTTAATGCGCCAAACTCTTCCTGTAGCAAGACTGAACAGTCTTCCATAAATTGATGCTCGTGATTGTTTTTGTTTGATCAGCAAATACATGTAGAGGATGAGGTTTTGATTACTGAACAGTTATACATGGTTTGTTACTGTACTTGCAATTTTACAGTAGTGAACTTTCTTTAATTTTGTTTCTTTTGGGTTGTGAAGAATGAGGCTTTGATTGCTGAATTTGGAAGGGACCCTATGGATGATATGAAAAAAAATTATTGCTTTTTCCACTGGATTTCATTTTAGATTTAGTTCATTTTTCTATTTTTTTAAATTAATTTGTGTCTTTAAATTTGTGAATAATATATTGTGAAAACCATTGAATCAATTAAGGTCATCAATTATATTATATAACAATTCAGTATGGGGTATATTGGTTTTTTATTCTTGTGACATAATAGACTAGATTTTGTCCATGGTTCTTCTTTAATCTTAATCTTTAACTTGCTGATCATGAGCTCTTTTAGAATGGAAAAAACATGTCGTGTCGTGACGTGCTGTGATCAAGTTAATTTTTCACGTGCCAGGTCCAAAATGTCAAGGGGTGGTCACGGCATGCGAATGATCACACCACGGGAGTTACGCTTTGTCCAAACGTGCCGTGACTAAATGTGACTCGCCTGACTATTTGATCATAATTTAGATTAGTTTATTCAAAATTCATCATTTAATAAAGATCTAACAGTTCTAATTACACGTCTCGCGTGACCACGTGCCGTACTGTGACTAGATCTTTCACGTGACGTGCCGTGCCGTGTCAAATTTTCTAAAGATGATCACGGCACGTAAATAGTCATGACACAGAACACGCGATTCATGGTATGTAATCGACTCGCGTACTGTGCTGTTACGTACTGTAACTGTACTGTTCCGTGACGGAGCCGACTCCGCCGTGCCATTTTTCCTGCTCTAAGCTCTTTAGCAGAGCTTTAATCCTAAACCTCTTAAGGCGAACAATCTCAGAGATCCTAAATTTGAACAAAATCTCTTGCTGGAGACAAAAAAGAAAAGAGATCAACTAATATTTGAACAAAATCTTCTGTGTAATGTACTCTCTTCTGTGTAATGCATTGCATTTTAACTTTTTTCTCTTATGTCGGAACAATGTATGTTTCAAGTCTGTGACAACTGACGTCGAGGAGCTTTTGCTATTCAAGTATTCATGTATTTGTTTACAGTCCAACCAGAATACAAAGGGAAATTTTATAAACTACTATTTTTCTATAAAAAATCAAAATAAGAGCGGATTCAGGATTTTTGTCATAAGGAGGCAAAAAAATAGCAATTCGGGTTTAAATAGCTAATCGGGTACTAGATAAAAAAAACAATGTTAATGTTCTGACTTTTAATTCTAATTATCAATCCGAATTCAAAGAATTTATTCTAATTTTAACCATAAATTTAACTCAAATTACATATCAGAATTTCAGAGGGGGCAAAAAAAATTTCAGGGAGGGACAAAGTTGACCCGGGGTCTATAGATCTCCGTAAACTTTCAAAATTCAGAGAGGGCAATTGGCTACACTTGGGTCCATTCCTCAAACAAAATACCCTTTCATAAAATTTATTGACAAAATACCTCTGTGGGACCCACATATACCTGAAATTTTTATTTATATTATAACAAAAAAAAAAAAAATCAAAACACTGCGGTTTTGGGAAAATTCGAAATTTACCAAGGCCGCTCAGGCATTCTGCAGCCCCAAAGACTGGGGTCCGCACAATACCACTGTGGACCCAGTCAGGGGGCCGCTCAATGTCCTGCGACCCTCATTTTTTTTGGGTTTTAGTGCTTTTTGAAATTTGTGCATTTGCTTTGATAATGCATTGACAAAGTCATTACGCCAGAAAAAATATTGGTCAAACTTGCCGTTGTACGCCAACAAATGCACAAATTCCAAATCACTTACAAAAAAATGGGGCCGTAGGGGCATTGTGTGGCCCAGTCAGATGCACAAATTCCAAGGCACTTACAACAAAAAATGGGGCCGCAGGGGCATTGTGCGGCCCTCTGACTGGGGCCGCATCGGCATTGTGCGGACTCCCAGTGTTTGGGCCGCAGAATGCCAGAGTGGCCTGGGTAGAACTCGAATTCCCCATAAACGGATGTTTTGATTTATTTTTTTAGATTATGTTATAAATAAAATTTCACCACATATACCTTTTCTTTCCCCTCTCTTGTTTACTCTCATTGTTTTGACTAAAAAAACTGTTTACTCCCACTGTTTTAGCGTAGAAAAAAAAAGGTGGGGGTTTTGTCCAAGCGGCTTTGGAAAGCCTCATCCAAAGTCGGACCTAAACAGTCCGATCTGCATCAAAATTCGTACAGTTATTAAGATTCAATGAGCATTTAAATTTATTAAGTTTTAAATATGTTTGCACAAATGGAGGACGTTTAAATTTGATTTTGGATGAAACCCAATTCCAAAAAAAAAAAAAGGCAGAGAAAATTAGTAGCGGTTGATGGCTTTGATGTGTCAGATCAACAGGGCAGAGAAAATTAATGCGCACGAAAATCTCTATTACGCATACAGTATAAGTGTATAACTGCATGTGTAAGAAAGATATTATATTCCTGTCGTGGTAGCCATGTTCGTTAGCTGCATTCCAGGAACTATTATTTTTCCTTTTTTTTAGTATTCAAACATTAATTATTCATTTATTCTAATATTTGTCCAGCAGCTTTTGCAAAACTGGGTTTCTTGGCTTCCACAAAAACATTTAATTAGGAAGCTGTCAAAAGACGAAAGACGAACTGAAACAGTATTACAGAATTAATCAAGAGCAAGTTACAATTAGTGGCATGCACGTACGGTTTTAACCCTTTATTCGTGCATTATATTATTATTATTATTATTATTATTATTATTATTATTATTATTATTATTATTATTATTATTATTATTATTATTATTTAGGAGTGTTTGATACTTGGTACTAAGCGCAATGCGGAACATTTATGTTTTTCGTGTATATTATTCTATTACAATCATAAGATTTTTTTTATTATCAATAATTCAAAATTCAATTTCCAAATATTTTTCATATTTCGAAAGTAATATATATATTGACGTTAAAATATTGAGGTTGTTTCACGCATGATAGAAACAACGAAATATCATTTTTTTATTGTAATTTTTTTTCCACCGTTGATTTTCTATTCTTAGATCTTGTACAAAGAAATTCAGAACTTTTAGGACTTTGAAATAAATGTATTATTTTATAATAGAAACAAGATCGTAATTACTGTTTGTTAGTTTAAATTTTATATTGATCTTAATGGAAAACGGCTGTGATCATGGGGACCAAAAACATAGACATTAGATATTTCCTCTTTAAAAATATATATAGTGCATGTTATATATTATGCATTTAATATAATTTTTATGAAAGAAAAAAATATTCATTATTTTTTTAATGGAGATCGAATAAGAACATTCATTAATCTAGATTCCATTTTGACTGTCGTTAAAAGAATATAAAATGAAATATATTAAACAGAATTTGAATATTGTACGCGCTATTTCTCTATTTAAGTACCTCATGATGCCACAATTATCAAACATCACCAGCCTTTCCTACAAAAAGTAATAAGAGAAGAGAGAGAGAGAGATCAAGGAATAAAAATCTTAGAAGAATTAAATCATCAAATGGCTTCCTCTTCCCTGATTATTTCTCTCTCTCTCCTCGCCTCCCTCCTCCTCGTCCTACCCTCGGTGCACGGTATGACACGTTTTAATTACATTTTTACGATATTCGTGCACTTATTACATTTATCAATGGAGATTTTTTGTTTTGTCACAGGCAATGGAAGTGGTGTAATATGCGAGGAACTGCCGCAGGACCTGTGTGCATTCTCCATCTCGTCATCTGGGAGGCGTTGCGTGTTGGAGAGCTCCATGAGTAAAGAATCAATCAGGTACCAGTGCAGCACATCCGGTGTGGTGGTCACAAACTACATGGCAGATTGGATCGAGACCGATGAGTGCGTGAGTGCTTGTGGCCTGGACCGCAATACGGTCGGCATCTCCTCTGACTCTCTGCTTGAGAGGGACTTCAGGGAGAAGCTCTGCTCTATTGCTTGCTACCAGGGCTGCCCAAACATTGTCGATCTCTACTCCAACCTTTCCTCCGGTGAAGGTCAGAATTTTCTGCTGCACTTGATATATATATATAGTTCTAATATATCTCTCAATTTACATTTTCACATTCATTTGATATTTTTGAAAATATTGTTAACACCAAAAAAAATAAAAAAGTAAAGATATATATGTTTTGCATCGACAGTAGTTGGCGCACATATTTTCTTCACTTCTCTCTTTTTTTAACATACTTTTTTTAACATAAAGAAAATTTGAAATCTCGCTGAGGAAAAGAAATTAAAGAATGGCATGCACCGATGCACGAACAAATTCAGGGGGTTTGTTTCAACTTTCAACTTTTAATAAAAAAAAAAGAAATAGAACGAATAATATAACAAGAGAGTTTCGTACCGTGGTATTTGATTCTTTGGTTGGTACCAAGTCGGCCAATTAGGCTCAAGTATATAAACCCTACATGGAATTTGGAATGGAGGGGGCCGGTTCGATGCTCGTTCGATCTGCATAAAATTTCGTGCGCACTTGATTTGCACGAACTTCAAAAATATTGTATGAATCCTAATGCAGATCGAATGATTTTGACCAAACATCGGACGAAATTCATATCATTTGGAGTAGGATTTGGTTTCATTGACCATAGAATGAATAACAAGAAGGCATTGCAATCCGTAAATTAATTAATGGTGACTTGTGGAGTTAAGTAATTAATTAACTTGTTAATCAATATATATAATTATAGGTGTGTCTCTCCCGGAAATGTGCAAAGGCGTTGCAGGAAGCAGAGAGCGCATCTTGTTTGAATCCTTCTCTGGCGCTAAAGCTCTTGCTCCAGCTCCAAGCCATCATTAATTATATCATCTCAAATTAAATGTCTTTTTGGTGTGATATATATGTCTATTATAAATAATGTACGAGAGATTATATTTGATGTATCCGTGTGGCTTATCGGGGTTGGATATTCGTTCGTTTTAGTTTTGGATTTGTTTCATAATATTTATTTATTTATTTGAAATATAGAGATGGTTTCTTGCGATATAATTCTGATCATGCTTATAATATATGTTGATGATATTTTGGCTCTTTGTTATTCCAATGTTTAAGAGGGCAATTATTTTGTATTGAATATATATGCATATTTGATACCGTAAGATATTGTTAATTTTTTCTTTGAGGTTGTGGATTCTAAAATTAAACTAGATGCTTTGTTGTGGTGTTGTCGTGACTGTTTTTGGGTGCATCTTGTTGTGAAGGGGGCACAATTTGTTCTCTGATTTTGTTGCGTTTATTGTAGCAAATATTTGCCTTGGATTGGATTTGGAGTAGTAACTGATAGGATGAAGAGAAGCCGGATATGTATACATAGAAATCGAAGTATAAGTTGGCAATGTGATAAAAAAAATCATAATTTTCATGTGACATGTTTAATTGATCAATAGTACTATAATTATCATAGATCACATTATATTGAAAACTATGTAAACCATAATTGTCAAGTTATTAGAGAGCACCAATTCCTGACTGAAAATAATGAAATGCATAACTGGCTTCGATTAAACCACTTAACATCAATTAAACTAAACTAAAACTGAGAAGCATATATACCACTTACCTTACAGAAGGTGGATTCATTTGGTGCTTGTCTTAGCCCAAATAACAGGGATAGCAGGGGGGCTTTCGAGTGTATGGTTTAGATCATACGGTTCAGATTGGAACTCAATTGATCATCCTTTCCAAAGCTAATGGATTGGATTAAGAATAGCATATGGGGTCTCAGATGTTGCTAGAAGATAGGTCTTTTTCAACACAAGGAAAGTTATCTGATTGAGGAGTTTCATCAAACAAGTAGTGGCCAATACAATTATTACAAAAATAGATTTGTCTAATTAATGTATCAGATATTCAGATAACGTTTGAGTAACATGGAGAGGATGTTGTTTGGTCGAACATTAAAGAATGGAGCAATTCGGTCCAGTAACAGTACAGTTAGCGGCAGTGGTAAAATTAAAGTTGCATACATTTTTTCGCAATTTTATACCGAAAGTGGAAGAAAGACGAGCAATAATTAAAAGCCCGATGAAAAGAAGAATACTCGATCAACTGAGTAGCAGCATTGGAATCAATAAATACACTTTTAGGACTAGTTCAGCAACTGTGCCACACAACACTATCGGCCATTAAGCAGGAGCGCATAACACCTGGGTCAGGATCTCGTAAAGTACCTCATAATTTTAAGTTCACGGCTTCGTTAATTTCGTGTAGATTCTGATCGGACGGTAAAAAATTCGAATTCAAAGTTTGAGGTATTCGGGGATCCGAATTTATAAGACTACGGGCTTCCATAACCACAAAAAAAAGCAGTGGCCCATATGGGCCCATTAATATTCTAGACGCAGTCCGCTCTTTTCTCAAATTTGTAGTTTTGGGCCCACTTACCAGGACAATTAACGCTAGTCTGGGCACACTAACCAAAACAATTATACTGCACGAACTTCTTTTTCATATAAAAATGAAATAAAATAACTTTTTTCCCTGAAACTTAAAACATTTTTCATCCATCTATGACATATAAAATCCCCACAAACAAGGTTGTCAAACATATCTTATTATATATAATCTGTATTGTTATTATTCTCACCCAGAGTCACATAATCCTTTATTTTCATGTGTTCACGCAAAATTGTATAATTCTTTAGAGTTGTATGAAAAAGAAGTGAAATTCATCTATTACCATTTCATGTCATCATGTTTTTGATAACAAAGTAATACTTTTGCAAATGGCACATGCACGATACATACAAATGGCACGCACAATTGCACATCTCTTTAAAAAAATTCAAACAAATACACACACTAATTAATTTTAGCAATATAAGATATCTTTGAACTAGCTATCTTTTATTTTCTTTTTCCTTCATTGGAGCAAAAAATCAATGCTTAATTTTCTTTTAGCACTTTGGGTAATCTTCCGGTGGTGGAGGAACAACGTCGTCAGACGTGGGCCCATTTTCGACTTTGAATGCCATCGCCAAACCAATCGGTAGATGTGCATCAAGGTGACAATGCATAATCCATACACCTATAAACAAATACCACAATATTAATCTGTGAACAGGTTGGCAAATTGAAAGAGGTAAACATGAAATTATAGGATTAGTTCAAGTGTCTTTGTAACCTAAGACACAAGTTTCAACAATTCTTTCTTTTTCTTCCTTTTATAGAAGAAAACCATCCTTTCGGATTGGTTGGTTGTTTTTATCTTTAAAAAGTCATTTTGATGTTGGTCCTTTTATTTTTTTGTTGGAAAAAAATCTTATTGTTAATTAATGGCACATGTGCCCTGCTTTTTTATATATATAATTATTTATACATGTATTCATATATTTGGTTACTCTGACAGCAGGGGTAGACTGTTAATATTAGAATGTAACCTTCTAACGATATGACATATATCACGGTGCACACCTATAATGAAGTGATCAGGAAAGCATTGCAAAAAAATTCATATAAATATATGCTCTGTTTTTTTTTTCTGAAAGAAAATGAATTTTTTTAAATGGGGTACATATAAATCGTACAGGGTATACAATTAAGAACTTCAATTAATCTCTTACGAGTTATACAACATAAGCATAAATGAATGTATGAAAAATTCATTTATAATATCACTGTAATATCAGAGATTAATATTAGGCTCAGTGTAATTAATGGTAAAAAGTGTGAGTGCTTAATTACCTGGATTGTTTGCCACAAAGCGGATAACGGCCCAACCACCTGCTGGTACAGCAATCGTGTTTCTCACCTGCGGATTTACCAAGTTATAACTCTTTACCGCACTTGATTCATTGAAGTTACCGAGTCCCTGTGCCAGAACATAGAAATTATACCCATGCAAGTGCAACGGGTGGTTTTCTGATCCGATAACCGCCGTGTTCTGAAGCACCACCTCCACTGTTGAATTATATTTGAGCTTCTTCACCTTTGTCGCTTTCGTAGTAAACAAATTTGTAACCAATGTAGCGTTTGTGAAATCAAACATTGTCGATGGCTTGTCGGGGAAGTCTTCCGTGTAGACATCCGATTCATTTCTGTGGAATGCCTCGAGTAGCGACATCTTGGTAGGAAAGAGGAATGACACGTTGTTCATGCTCGATGCAATTGAACCAATGGTGGCATTGCATTTTGTCTGGGATGGCCTACAAGCGGTTAAACCGAACCCATATACGACAAGCATGTGTTCATCCACCTCCAATGGCACAGCCGGGCTGTTAGACCTTACAAGACCCGTTATATTTGTGTAAAAGCGATACGCTGTGTCGAAGTCATATGGAACAGGCATGACTGGCATGACGGGTGTAAGTTCATTATAGTTTGATGCCGACGAGTTAGAAATGTATTCAACGATGCCACGTGTTGTGATGTTGGCAAAAGATACGCCAATACCACTTTCGTAAGGAGCAGCAGCAAGGTAATAGAGGCCAGGATCGGCATCTGCGATCATTAATGCATCAACTGTCTGACCAGGGGCTATGACAATTATGTCTGTTTTGTAGGGATCAGTATATCCAGCATCAATGGCAACCACTGTGAAGTTGTGACCAGCAACCTTGAAGAAGAATTCGGTATTGAGGGCTGCGTTAATGATCCGGAGAAGATACGTCTTTCCCGATTCAACTTTCATCTTGTATGTGTCTGCGTAATTAATTAAACAATTGAAAACACAAGATTGGACTTGAGATCGATAGAGCTTGTGTGCAGCTAATGAAGTGTGCTCTACCTATGAAACTTGGATCTCAAGTTAGAGAGAATTAAAAATTTGCAATAAAATTGTACGTACGATCTTTGGAACAATTGTAGAGGTCACCAGGTTTTCCATTGATGGTATATGCATCTGAGGCGTTGGGGGCACCACCGGAGTTTAAAGCCTCATCTTCCACATCCACCACATCTGCATTCCACCACTCACCTACACACACAACAAAACAAGCTTAAGTATACCATATCAAAATGAAAAATTTAATATATATGCTTAATTTGATGAATTGTTTTGATACTTAATTTATTTTAAAGCACATACATGATACATATATAGATACTGTAGTACATGTACCTAATAGTATCGTCTCCTCTTTGTCTGGCTTAGGTTCGTAAGGGTAGCCTTTAACTCCATGTCGTGGTCGAATGATCAGTGCACCATACGCAGTCGCTCGAAGGAATGACACATGTGCATGCCACCATAAGGTACCTACCTGTTCAGTGACATTGTACCTATACGTGTACCTGTTACCGGGTTGGATCGGGCATTGGGTTATCATTGCTGGCCCGTCCGCCCATGGAGTTAACCTTTGGAACATACCATGCCTATGAATGCATTCAAGAATATTCATCAGTTCTAATTAAGCATTAATTAATTGTATATATTTTGACTATAACATAACATAATCAACAAGCCATATATTTCAGTATTTACCAGTGTATCGAGATATTATAAGGTGATTGGTTGATAACATGGACGACGATTGTATCTCCTTGGTGTGCCTCTATCTTTGGTCCTGGCAGGTGGCCATTAATGGAGGTTATAACCCTTCTTTCACAAAAACGTGTAATTGTCATGTTTTGTACCTAGAAATGGATTAAAACATTTCTAATTAATCTTACGCCAGATCAAAATAAATAAAATATATATATATATAGATAGATAGATAGAGAGAGAGAGAGAGAGGTTGCCTAAGATCAAAACGTTTGTTCCGGAGCCGTGGTGCAACTAATTGGTTTTTCGATTTTCAAAGTCCAAATGGTCTATTCAAACCGTTAAATGTGATCTCTATATTAAAATGTGCTTGGAGACAACATTTTACATTTTTTGAAATTTTTTTACTATTTATTAAGTCAGTTTTAAAATTACTGATTTTAATAAACAATGAAAAATTTCTAGATCATTGAAAACAACGATTTTAGAACCGACTTAATAAATAGTAAAGAAATTCAAAAAAATATAAAATTTGGTCTTCAAGCACATTTTAATACAGATTGAATGTTGAACGGTTTAGATCGACTGTTTGAACTTTGAAAATGTAAAAACCAAAACGTTTGTTCTACGGTCTAGGAACAAACGTTTTTATATTAGCCAACCTCTATATATATATATTACAGTTATTTGCACAGCATGGATGAGCTGTAAATTTTCTGGTGGTAATTAACTAATGAGAGGAATGACTCAACCGTTTGGTAAGGTGAGTAGCAAGCTAGGTGGAACTTTTTATATCTATCAAGCAGCCTTAGTACCTTACCAAATATATATAAAAGTAATTTTCTCTAGTTAGAAACTATATATATAATGTGTGTGTGTGTGGCAGTGTGGGAGATTTGGTCAATTAATATTTATAGTTTATACCCAATTGGAAAGGTCGGCAGGCTTTATTTAATTAAATAAACTATGTATGACATCCGGTATAAAACAAAAAGGTGACTAATTGATGTACGTAGTTACAATAATATAATCAAGATGAAACATGAATGATGAAAAATAATAAAAAATGATTTTGTAAGAATTTTATCAAAAAAAAAAACAGATAGAGAGAGAGAGAGAGAGAGAGGATGCATAAGCATATATTACATGAAAAGTATGTTCGACTATGGCACCATCAGCAGTACTGGACCTGAAGAGAACAAAAAGAAATGCAAGAGCCACAAATTTCGCCATATCTAACCAAAAAAAAGGTGACTAGCTGCTTGTAGATATAGCAATGAGGATATGACAGAACAATTTTGAGAAGAAATTTCAAATTAAGTTGTATATATATATAGGTTGTAGAAATAAGATCGAGTTGATATATTTATATATATATATATAGATATAGGTGTTAGAGCCGGGGGTTGATCTAAGTTTTAAATTGACATGTTCAACGCGCGCGGGACAGATGTTTTGATTTATAAAATGCTAATTAATACAATTAGGTCTTTTCCTGGTTTCGTGACAACTTCATTCTACTCTTGTTCGATGGTCATTTATTTATTTATTATTCTTTTTTGGTGTTTGATAATTGATGACCATGCATGAACTTATGATTGGTTCATTAAAACCAATTGGAGGCTGACATATATGCATCATGTAGAAATGTGCATGTATTATATATTGACCACGTAAACTTGAGATAGGTTAAAATATATACTATATATATTATTAACATCCAAATGCGTTAATTCTTCATTTAAATGCTCAACAACAACAAGTTTTAAATTCAGATAAAATATATATATATATATATTTATTTTAATTAATGTGTATTTATGTCCTATGCTCAACCACATCCTATATACTTCTCGATCGAATGTACTTATTATATATACTTAATTATAAGGTGCAACAACTCTACTTTAAAGTGTGTGTCAGATCTTTTCCAGAAGAACTGAAACATTATTCTCTCTTTAATCAAGTCTTGTTTGTTCAGATGGAGTTTAATTAATTAGGTGAATTAAGCTTTTATTAATTCCAGTTGGTTTGTGAACTCTATCGGTTAAGATTGTTCTAATGTCATGAATCGATCCTGTGGGTTAAGTATACCTTACCTTGAGCTCTAAGTAATAGATCGCCTTTAATTTTGTCAGCTAATTTTATATATGTACTTAAAATGCCAAAAGTAATGGATTAGGAATCTGTTTGTTTGGTGGATATTAGGATAATTTCTACAGGATTTACAGTTCATTTCAATTTCTAGTTATAGGTGGATAGGTTACAATTGATTCTAGTCGATATTAATTAGCCATTTAGATCAGAATTAAATCAAGGTTTAAAAAAAAAAAACTTTAATAAAAATAAATAAAAGTTAAAAGAAGAAATTAACTTAAAAGTTGTTGATATTATCAGAGCAACAGTTATATTTGTTTTAGTGGGGAAACTGCAAAATTCTTGAGAACTGCATTTTGATGTGAAGTAGAAAAGATGATTCATACTTCAAATTATCTTTAGCTTTAGCTATTGATGCTCTAGAGCTTCCTTTGCAGATCAATACCAGCCTACTGGTACCAATACCAACTACCAAGAGATCAATATCTGATATTGGACTTTGGGTTTTTTGGACAAAAAACCAAATTGATTGATGATACTTTGTGTTCTCTTTTCTTTTTTTTATAATTTAGGTTATTCATGAACTTGTTAGGGTTAAAGTTGCTTAATTGGTACCCTGTTTTGCTTGTAGAAACAGTATGTTTGGTTTCTGGTAAAATCGGTGGACGTGGCTCCACTTTTATCAAAATAAATAAAAACATAAAAGAGAAGAACTTTTAACGGCGAATTAATTGACATAATTTTGAAATTATTTCTAATTATAAATATTTTCCGTACTTTTTTCTCTCTGCCCATTGTTGTCTCCGCCCATGAAAGAATAAAAATAGAAAAAACGAACTTAAAAGGAAAAATATTAACGAAACATAAAATATATAATACAAGAAATACAGGAAACACATCAAAGTGCCGAGTAGAAACTTTTGAGTGTTTCCTAATTCCTAGCTATGCATACAATTCCTATGCTCAACATCTCTCCGGTAATCTTTTTTAGCTCTTTAATCTATTTATTAAAATAAAATTTTAGTAAGTTATTTGCATGTTATTATTCGAATAAGATAAATTGTAAATTTAGAAAAATTTAATTTGCAAGATTTCTTAATTAAATTTTTAATTTTAATATATTTATAAATCTGCCATATGCCAAAACTCTAGGGCAATATTTGACTTGTAGACACCTATATAGTATCTTCTTGTCTTTTGCGCAAAGAAATTATGTAACATCATTTATGAAAAAGATATATGTGTGAAATTATGAAAAGTAAAGCTTGCATGCTCGTCATTATTAATAATTGGCAAATTCTTCTATGAATTAATACTACCGCAGCACTGTTGCAAAAACCTCTTTGAGAAGAAATTGTTTGCTGTCACCATCATATACTTTTTGTCTCTCTTTTTTCCTATCTCCATGGAATTGGCATTGTATTTAATTCAACTATAATATCAGCATGTGTTTTGTTTTGTGAGTTTGAAATTTGTTAACCTTCTAAATCTATATGCTTAATTATTTGAGTTTTTAGTTTGATATAGAGGATTCTTTATGTGCTCTTACTCCTTTCTTTTTATAGAGGATTCTTTCTTTTTATTATTTGTATACCCAATCTTTTTGCTTTTTTCTTTATGGAACAGATATATGTTTCCATGGTTGCCAACTTATCAAACATTAGAAATTAACTAGATTGGTATTTAGATTGGTATTTATTATTTGAGTAATTATATTGTCCCCGCTGTTTGGTCCCCTAAATGTCCTCCTATGATAATTAATTGTGTTAATCATTAATTAATGACTTAACCAATAGTTAGTGGTTCCCGTCTAACTGTCAATACCCACTGGCGGGACCACTATTATGAATACTTGCTCGATTAGATTAGAATACTTGTGCGACAGACAACTCGAAAGTATGTCATCATGGATCTTATTTGAAAGAGAAAATTGTGTAGAAGACGTTCGTGGTTTTAGATTTGCAAAATTCCTCATAGATTGTCAGAAATATTGGTTAGATTGAACAGAGAAAAAAAAATCACCCTCTAAAAACGTGTAAAAGCTGAGTAAGTAATGTGTCTATTTTTTTTTTCAAATACTTGATATCTTAGATATGAATACTTGATGTATTATATATGAATACTTGATATCTTAGGTATGAATACTTGATGCTTTAGATTCGCAAAATTTCTCACAGATCGTTAGAAATATAGGCGAGATTTAATGGAAAAAAATCCACCTCTAAAAACGTGTAAAAGATGAGTGTGTGATAAGAGAAATAAGAAAAAGTTTATATGTTCAATTTTTTTAGAAATATTTGGTATCTTAGGTATGAATATTTGTTCGACGAGGTATGAATACTTACACAACGATGTATGGAATACTTTCTCGACGAGATATGAATACTTACATGACGAGTTATGAATACTTGAACGATGAAAAATCCGAAAGTACTTCATCATGGATCTCATGTGAAAGAGAAAATTACGTAGAAGATGTCCGTAGTTTTAGATTCGCAAAATACTCACAGATCGTCAGAAATATTAACGAGATTAAACGGAGAAAAAAAAATCCACTTCTAAAAATGTGTAAAAGATGAGTGTTTAATTAGAGAGAAAAGAAAGTTGATGTCTATTTTTTTTTTTAATACTTGATGTCTTAAGTATGAATACTTAATATATTATATGATAATACTTGCACGCATAAGTATCTATACATACGGGCGCCAGTTGTAAATTTTTTCAATCATAAGCGGTCCCTCAAGTAGTTAATGTAATTAGTGGTCTCCATCGTACTTTACACATCAGTTAATCAGGGGAACGTTTAGGGGACAGAATGGAGGGACTGTTAGTCGATCCCTTATTATTTAACGATGAACTAATTGGTACTTGAATAAAGTATGATGATGTTTTCACAGTGTGCAGTGACGGAACTTGGAGCAAATAAATGTGAAAGGCTGATATAGTATTTTTCTCAATTAAATCACAACAGTTTCATACATCGAGTTGAAAACTACAATAATAACTTTATAATATAATCATAGTAAAATCTTCATAACAACAATTCCTTTAACAGTTGAACCTAGGAACAAATTTTCCAGAGTTTTTTAATAAATTATCCAACAAATACCGGCCCAAATTAAATCAATTTCTCAACCCGGGACAGCCCAATAATTTTCAAAATATTTTGGGCCTACAAGGCCTGTGTCATATTACTATTTCTAGACTAGAAGTAGCCAGAAAGGGGTGAGATTATTTATTTAATGAATTAAAAATTGCAAAGTAGGAAGCAGGAAGCCAGGAACCAACCAAAAAACGACTAAAAAAGCGGGCCCCAAATTTCCGTTACGCGGTCGGTACCCCCGAGTCCACATCTTCTGAGGTAACAGAATATTTAAGTTTATTCCGAAACCGTCAGATCAAAATCGGGGCCAATCCGTCCCTAGGTGAAACGCACGGGGTCTCTTTAATATTCGTGCGAAAGCAAACCGGACAGTCCGGATCTAAACTGAAAATTTGTGTTACCTCAGATGATTATGAGTTCGGTACCCAAACACCTCACCTTCTTCTTCTTCACCCCACTCGACTCACCAGTCGATAGTCGCCGCCTTTCTCTCTTTTTCCCGCTCTCCCGTCTCTCCAAAATGGATTCTGACAATCGCAGCGCACCCGCACACCAGCCCACCTCTCCACCAAAGCCCGTACCTATCTCCACCGACTCCGATAAGGAGCACACCTTACCTCCTCTTACTCGAATCCCCAATTCCCCCTCCGAGTTGCCGCCTCCGATGCTTTCTCCTCAGCCTACAACAGAGTTGTCTCCGATGCTTTCTCCTCCGCCTCCGCCACAACCTCAGCCTACAACAGAGCTGTCCTCATCCTCCTCTCCGCCTCTATCGCCGGGCTCAGCTGCAGAGGAGGCGGTGCAGTCTGGCGTGGGCATCCAGGCTCCTTTGGAGGATCGAGTGAAGGGGCCGTGGTCGCCTGAGGAGGATGCTATCTTGAGCCGGTTGGTGAATAAGTTTGGGGCACGAAATTGGAGCACGATAGCAAGAGGCATCCCTGGCCGATCGGGGAAGTCGTGCCGCCTCAGATGGTGTAACCAGCTTGACCCCTATGTCAAGCGAAAACCTTTCACTGGTATGCTGCATTCCTTTCTCTCATTCTTGGGTTTTTCTTCAATTTACGTTGTTTATTTTATTAGTGCTGGAAAGGTAGGTTCTGTTTCTCTCGTGTATGTTGCTTTCCCTTTAGAAATTTAGTTGGCATCATTTTGATCGTTTGTAATTTTGGAATCGAGAATCTGTTTGTGCGCCTTCATAATGTGACGAGATATTGTACTGCTAAAGTGCTAACACTTCTTTAAGGGGATGGGTTGCAGCAGTATTAGTTTATTTGGATTGGATAGTTTGCGGTATCTGCTTATTGATGTAGGAGTATGAGTGACAAAGTAATTTTTCTATCTACTAAAATTGAGTTTTGTTTTAGGATCTAGGTTTGTGATCCTATTGTTAGATCATAATATTATCAGCTCCAATGCAAATGGTGAAAGATTTCATTTGTGTTTGATTATTACTGCAAACTTCTAATATGATGGGCCATATGTGTTCTGTGAAGTTGAGGTTCTTTATATTATACTTATTATGAGCTATAACAATGTTTGGTAGGTAGCATTCATATGCATTAGTAACCTCCTTCATTTTCATTCAATATCGGTTTAAAAGGACAAATGGGGGGAAACGAATTCCCCATTTTTACACAAGCAAATACAGTAGATAATGATCATATCCACCATTTCAGGTTTGACACCTTGCTCTCCAATCCTAGACAAACTGATGTGTGTCTACTCCCTACATTTGAAATTGGCCAGAATAATGTGAGTTTTTGCGCAACCAATTGTAACTGAAATTTCGATATATCTTTGTGCGTTTATATATAGAGTGAAGGCCGCTTGACAACTATTCATTTTGAATTTTTAAGAATTGATGTCAATTTACTTAATGTCAAAGTTGATTCCCTAAGGCTTCGTCATATACCATATTGATTTTAAGTTTCTTGATTGTTCCTGGATTTGCAAATACCGTTAGCATGTTTGGTATTTTTGAATTAGAGGTATGTTAGAATAAGTTGGTGTGTCTGCAAATCATGTCAGAGGACATGATTGTATCTGCAGAGACTTCTCTAATTGATGGATTATTGGAAGATTGTGATATGCTTCAATTTTTTACTAGTTAATTCATATTGTAAATTTTCATGTATACGTAGAAATATAATCTGATATTACTGGTTAGTAAAATTCAGCTTTTTTCGGATTTTAGATATCTGATCCTACTATTTGGTTGGTCATTATGTTCTATCTAGTTGAATTTTTATTGCCTATATTGTGAACTTCCATGTAGATGTTGAATTTATAATGTAATATCACTGCTTAGTAAAATTGAGCTTCTCTTTTGGATCTAGATATCAGATCTTATGTTAGGTTTGTCATCTTTAGTCTTCCATTGGTGAACATTCTTTTTGGTATATTAGGAACTTTGCAATAACAAATTATATCATATATAGTTGTATTTTGTATATGTAAGCTGATTATGAGTTATTGGAGTACTTCAGCATTCACTATTTCACACATTCTGGAGTCCGATCCTTCCCATTTTCATCTAGTAGCAATTGCAAGGGCAAAATGGGAATGAAAAATTCCAGCTAATATTATCTACAGCAGCTGTATGGTTAATAAGTATAATGAAAAAAGTATGGTGAGTAAAGGGTGGATAGCAATGGCCGATTTTTCCCGATCATCTAAAGAACTAAAAAGGTCAATATGTCGCTGTGTGTTTGTTGATGTGTATTCATATAGAATTGGATCATTTGATGACTAGCTATTTATTTTGACAACTGATTTTGATTTGCACCGTACATATCTGAAACAGTAAGGCTACAGTTGCCATCTATAGGATTTGTAGGGTGCCTGTAATTTATTACATGGGAAGTCGTTTCTTCATCTGCAAAAGTAGTTAACATAATATGAATTTTTTTTTTTTTTTGAAACAATGAATAAATTAACATGAACTATTTTTAGATCAGTCTCCTTTGGCCCTTGAACTATTCCACTTGGTTCAGTTAGACCCCTAGTCTTTAGTTGTGGTTCAATGAGTTCACTTCCTTCACTAGATATGCTAATGTGGCACTACATCAGCACCTGCTATGAGCCTTGTCAGCGGCCTTTTGAACCAAGTCCAATAGTTCAGTTGCTGACAACAACCAAAAGCTTAGAGGCTAAATTGAACTAAGTGCAGTAGTTTAGGAGCCAAAAAATACTGTTGTCAATTTTTGATATGAACCCTTAGTTTTTTTTTTTTTTTAAATGCTTGATGCATGGAAATTTATCAAATTTTTGGATACGTCTGGATTTGATTGTCACAATAGATGGTATCATCAGCCTATCTTCGCATATCTAATGCATAACTGCATACAAATATATTTTTCATCAAGCTCTCAACGGGTCATTATAATTAGGATGATTATAGAGCTTAAGGGACTTCCATTTGTATCAGTACACATGCTATGTTCTCATGTTTAAATGTATATCTGCTCGAAAAGATAATGAACAGCAGTAATTGATGTGCAATATTGTCATTCACTTTATCTGATATCCATTTCATTACTAAACCAAATGACTTCAATTTTACACTTTAAATACCGTGCATTGAAGAACATTTCTCCTACTATTATGTTTTGATAATTTGGCCATTATCTTTACGTATCATATAATTGCAATTTATCCAGTTTTTATTGTACTGGTGGACCTATTCTAATTTGATCTTTTTTTTGTTCCTTTGTTATAGAGGAAGAAGACCGTATCATAATTGCGGCACATGGCAGGCACGGCAACAAGTGGGCTGTGATAGCAAGGCTTCTAGAAGGCAGAACAGACAATGCCATAAAAAACCATTGGAATTCCACCCTCAGGCGCCGCTGTTACATGGTTAACCCGTACAGGTCCTCTTCATCCGATTCCGTTATTCCCATGGACAGCAGGTTTAGCATGCCCAATAACCCGACACCTCTGCCCTCTGACAACATTTATATCTGTGAACCCAATATCAAAAGGGAGGAAATCAGTTCTGAAAACGGTTCTTCTTCTGAAAATGACAAGGAACCGGTACATGCCATAGATAGCACTAGTCGGCCTGAACTTCATCAGGATCCACCTTACCTGTACCGACCTGTTGCCAGAGTGAGCGCATTCAGACCATATAACCACCACTGTGCACCGGCTATAAAGCCAATTGGCATGGGGTGTACCATTTCTGAAGATAGGCCGGTTGAGCAGCAGGTTCCATCTAAATGTGCGTACGGGTGCTGTACCAGTGATAGCAGGAATGAAAACGAGGGTTACAAAAAGAGGTCCTTAATGGGTCCGGACTTTATGGATTACGAGGAAACCACACCAATAATGAGTCATGAGCTGGCGTCAGTTATGTCAGATATAAGCAGCATTGCGTGGATTAAGAGTGGATTGCAAAGTGGAATTACCAGTAGTCTGATGCAACCTGTATTGCCAACTGGCGGCATAAATACCGTCTGAAATCGGGATGCTGAGTTTCTTTCTGAGACAGCTTCTAATATTTCTATCTCTATTGTTATATGCTGAACCATTTTTGTAATATAGTAAGCCAATTAGAACTGCTGCCCTTAAAAAGGTAATACGCATAGTACAGATCAAAATTAGTGAGTGCATGGAATCTTATTTAACCACCTCCCTTTCGCTCTCCTTTTTTTTTGTTTTAAAACAGTAATCACATCTCTCTCTTTCTCTCTCTCTCTTGTCATTTCTTTTGTATTGACATGTGGCACTGCTATTAGGTCCTCATTGTTTGTGGTTGTACGCTTGTAAACTGTTTGGTTATTTGTGCTAGGTTTCTAATTTTCTATAGCTAAGAAAGTAAGGTTCGTATCTTATCCAAAAAGGCGTCGGTCTTGATACTTTGCTAGGAACGCGCATTAATTGGTGGTAACTAAATTATTTAGGTTAAATTGTTGTTAGGTGATGCTATTATTCTCATCACTTTGACTTTCCTCTTGCAAAATTTGTCTTGTCTGTTTAACCCGAATTGCACACAAAATTATTGTGGTCTTTAATTTAATTCCTTGACAAACATTGATGAGTCGTGTCATGCCTATGTTGTGCTCATTTCTTGCTAAAAGTAGAGACCAAGAAATGAATGGTAAATTGGCAAGGGAATCTTTTGCTGTTTTGTATGTTTCTAATTTCTTTTCTTGAGTCTGGAAAAAGACGCTGGGATTCTGAAAGTTTTGTTGGGTTCTCTCTTTTCTTTGAACTTTTTGCTTTTTCCATGTGTACTTGTACAGTTGTACCCCTCCCTATTCATTCTTCCTTTTTTTTTTCATATATGCAACTCCCTATTCATTCGGTCATTCCTCTGCTGTGAACACGACAATGCTACTGCCTACTAGTACTCTTGCTGAAGGGAATCATGATGATTCATGACAATTGATAAACCAAAAAAAAGAAAAAAAAAATGAGATGTGTTGTTTACTGCCTTTTTTTTTTTACGAAGTTTTTGTTTTAATTGAGAGCTTTTATCCAATTTTGTTGAAAATGTTCCACCTGACATGTTATTGCATGAACTTACATGAAGGCAGGGGTACTTGTCTCCTAGTTAAAAAAAAAAAAAATGTTTCTCAAATCATGTTTTCCCCATAAAAATAATTACAAAAACATACTTGTGTTTAAAATAATTACACAATGATTCTCTATCAGGTAAATTTTGTCTCATCCTATCATAAATCCTGGCTCCGTCTCTGAATCCATAAATAATTGCATACTATCATTATACCAAGAATTTATTCAAGCTCACCTCAAAAAAAAAGAGAGAGAGTTTATTCAAGCCTCCCCAAGACCCCAAATGCAAAAGACAGGGAAAGGTGTTTGAATTTTGTGTAGGGTTAAAGGGAAAGGCAACCCTAAGATTAAAGTATCCTTTCCTTTTTTATGTTAAACTTCCTCAAAAAAGACTTGTTTCTTTGACAATCGCTCTCTTGTACAAGGGGAAAAAATGATAAAGAGCATTATTTTATGCGTCAGTTGTACATTGATGATTCTATTATCTTTTTTTTATGGCGAGGGATGGTAGCATTAGAGGCTAGAACTAGGATGCACAAGTTATAGGAAATAAATCTGCTGTTATTCCAAAGAAATAACACGAACCTGTTATTCATATTCCAACTGTTGATTTTTCATTGAGATTCGCGCATTCGATATGTTGTTGCTTCATGGATTTCATGGCGAAGACATAAATGCAATTGCACTAGAATATAATTCCATATGCCTTGCCAAATGAACTGAGTGCAATGCATTGTATTTTAGAGAAAATCATACAAATATGTTTATTATTTGACTCTCTACTTTCTAATAAATTACCTAAAAATGATTCCGATACTTTTTCCAAAAATAAAAATTAGTATCTTTATGTACATATTGACCTCCATTATCCAAAATCATGCATCTCCCCCCGAACAAGAACGGATCTTTTTATTTATTTTCTAGACAGCACGGGACTAGCTAGAGCATAGAGATGTGCAAATCCATAGATGATAAATGCAACATTATTAGCTAACAACTCTTGCTTGTTAAATATTCCTTCTTCTTTTTTTTTCTACCAATCATTAATTACATCCATGTTTAAAAAAGGAGCAGCTGCAACTGCCTTGTTTTATTAGAAAGCAATATAAAATTACAATATCTACTTACAATAAACCGGAACAAACAAAACTGCGAACCCCCAATTGGCCAATTATAAACAAACCAAACCAAACCCCTAGTAGTAGTACAACACTCATGTGAGTGTCAGGGAGGAAGAACCGATGGAACAAGAAATTAAATGGTGAAACACAAGCTAGCATCGTTCACAATTAATTATTAATTCTTGTGCGTAGACAATTTAATGACCAAAAACAATAAATATAAAAGCGACATTAGTCCATATATGTCATTATTATGTATTGTATGCTAGCTAGATGAATAAGTATAACGCTTTGCCAGATAATGCGGTCACAAGTCACAACATGTGGTTCATTATGACATGTGGCCGCTGTAAATGGGAATCATGAGGGGCTGAGCATGGCTGGACAAGCTGCCAAGTCTTCATCAATGGAATGGAATGGAATGATTGAGAGCGTGCTTGAGACGTTCTTCTTAAAATATATAATTGTTTTTTTAGAAATATAATAAAAAAATTTATGGAGAAAAGGACGGAGGGTTTTAGTTTTCGGTGGAATTTCATATTATACCCCTAAAAAAACTCCAAATTACGTATTTCTCTCTCTAAAATTCATAGTATCATATTTATCCTTCTACATTTACGACTTTTCTATTAAAACTCATTTTAAATTTATAAAGTATCCATTTTACTCTTTATTAAAAAAAATTAAAATGTAGTGTGTGCAAGAAAAATATTTCATCTTCTAGCTTATCAGTATTTGAGAACAAATAGTTCATTTTTTTACTTGTGATGCATACACAGTGACATTTTGGCATGTACTTGTGTATGCGACACAAGAAAAAAAATGAACAATTTGCTCTCACGACCGACCAATTAGAAGACTAAATATTTATCTTAAATATTCTACATATTTTTACTTTTTTAATAAAGGACTAAATTCTTTTTTTATACAGAATAGGTACTTTGTAAATTTAAAATGAGTTATAATAGAAAAGTTAATAAATTGAATAAATTTGTGATTTTTTAAGATTTAGAATGGTAAGTATGAAATTATGAATTTTAGAGAGAGAAATATGTAATTTTGAAATATTTTAGGAGTACATGAAATTCCTGTTGGGTTTTATGGTACTTAAGGCAGCGAAATTTCAAAAATTTTGACAAAAAAAGTACCAAAAGAGATCATCATGTACGATTTAAATCAAAACAAAATCAATTTCCAAATCATCAAACATCATGTAGGGTTGTAGCCTCCACCTCCTTATTGATGCTAATGGTGGTTGATGTCTTGCAGCGCCTTGGTGGTTGATGTGTGCGTGACCTAGAATGTCTTGCACCAAGATGAGACTTCAAAGTAGAAGTCCTCCACGGTATCCACCAAGAAATTAATAGAAACCAAATATTCCTCTTGCTAGAGAGTACTAACTTGGTTGCTCCTTAATCCCTATCATTCAAGAGAACTAGATCTTGATCTTTTAGGGTTTGTGGGTTCTCAACACATGAGATATGAAACAAAAGAAAAAGAGAGAGTTATTGGCAGAACTTCAACTCCAAAAACGAAATCACTCTCAAACGGAATGAGAGGGAAAATATATATAGCAAATAAGGAATGTGAATTCTATTTTCAAAACTAACCCCACGTTCTACCATGTTTTTTACCACGATCTAATTCGAATTTGGCTTCCCTCCAAAGTTCTAGATCTTTCTCTTACATTTCCAGAAAGATATAGAACGCCCAAAACCGACTTCGTACGAGGGAGATATGATCAAAATAAGAAACGTGTGCAGCAGTTCACAGAACATGGCAGTCCAAATTAACCACCACGTTCTACCACGTTTTTTACCACGATCTAATTCGATTTTGGCTTTCCTCTAGAGAGGCAAAGTTCTAGATATTTCTCTATATCCCCGCATGTATTCTTTATAGAACCGAACCATCAATTCAATTTCTTCTATAGAATCAAAAAATTAAAATGCTCTATCCATTTTTTATAATATTTTTCTTGAATTTCTAAATATAAAAAACTCTGCTGGCCGACTGCCTCTGTAGTCTGTAGTTCTGTACTGACATCGTAGCTAGTTAATATTTGGTCATAACGAATCATATGATATGATCCATGATAGTGCGGGTTGATATATTATTTTTTTTCTATTCATAATAACTTAATAAGGTGAACGTATTATTAACGTTTAAAACAAAATCAATTATCTCTGCATTTGTTCTTTTTTGGACATTTTTGTGTCTTGTTAGTTATATATAGAGCTTAAATTGGAAAATTGTTCAGTTTAGATTTAATGTTATATTACAGTAATTTTTAATCTATGGAAAATTTTAGAATTCAAGCTCTGCCATTTCATGTGATAACTTAAACTTTTTAAATCATGAATTTGCACCAATGAAATTGGTTCTCATGTAGACTTTGTGAGTTCTTTGTTATGAATTAATTTTAATCGGTATATCTCTTTTTACGTGTTATATATTTTAAATTTTTTTATTAACACAAGGGAATTTAGACTGAGTTTAGGAAGGAGAAGGATTGTAAGTTTGAGTTTTATAATTAAATATTGATATTTTAAAAAATTGAAAACGTTCATTTTTTATGTCATATTTTAAAAAATTGATATTCTGCATTTTATCCTGAACTTAAAGCACACAAAAAACTGTTTATTTCTATGTTATCTAATTTTTGTTAATAAAAACTGGAGGTCAAGCTACTCATTTAATATCCTTGAGGAATTCCTCCATCTAGATTTCGAAAGAATGATTCTCTTCTATGTTATCTAATTAGAACAACTTCAGAGCAAATCTGATAATCTATTAAGTGCTAAAAAAATATTCATATACTAGTTGAAAAAACTGTATTATATGTTGTATTATTTATTTATTCATGAGACCTACCAAAACTAAACAGTCATACGAGCAATGAACAACAAAATAGTGCACTTGTATTGCAATATCACAAAGTTCTCAATTAATGTATGTATTATATTTAAATTATTTTCTTTGACGCCTCGGAATTATTTCTCAATTGACGAATTATACAAATAACGCAATATTTCTACAATATTTATTAAATTCACATTCCTTTCTTTTATCTATTTTGTAAAATAATTAATATTTTAGTATGCATTATAAAATGAGTGAGGCTATGGTAATATGCATATTACAGATCAATCTGTGCTATGAATCCATATATCTATTTGCAAAGTTCAAACAGTCGATCTAACTATTAAACATGATCTCCGTATGAAAATATTCGGAGACCAAATTTTATATTTTAAAAATTTTGAACTACTTTTTAGATATGTGGAAAATCATTATTTTTTAATGGTTGAGCAAGTGATTTTCTACCTATCTAAAAAAGGAATTCCATAATTATGTAAGTATATTTCCATGAGGAGATCATATTGAGTGGTTTATATCGGCTATTTAAATGTTAAAAATAAAATACAAATCTATAGTATGGATCATTATACCGTCTCCTCATTCTTATAAAATAACTAATTGCTCCTAAATCGTACGTATCACTGTGACATTTACCGCAATTGTAGTTGACTGCCTCATGGACATTTGCACAGCTTGGTGCACATGATATCAAGCGCCAGGGCCAATTCCTTTTATTTTTTTATGAAGTGCCGCTTGCTTCACGGATAAATAGATGACCCTTAATCATAGAGTAGATGATATTCTGTGGCCAATGCTCGCTACAGACCCAAGTGCTGCGTCGAAGTCTCCTCGGATCATAGTGACAAACAAATAGTTTGGATTCGGTTCGGCGGGTCAAAATTTCGTAAATCGGGTATAATTTGGAAATATTTCGGTGCAACAGGGAAGAAAAAAAAAACAACCCCCCCCCCAAAAAAAAGAACATTTTTAAAAAAAAAATCACGTTTTTATCGCGAATAAAATGTATTATACTTTTTTTTTGCTTTTTATTCGGAGTTCGATTCGGAAGCGTCAACGAATTAATCGCGTATATTGTTACTATTCCTCAGACAAAATGATGCGATGGGAATTTAGTCAATATAATCATTATTTAAGTTAATATCAAAATTAATAAATCTGTTAATTTGCTTAATCAATTGCCGCCGAAAAAGGAATATGTTAAATAAATTAATATACACAAACACTTTTGACTTGTACATGCTTTACAAATGAGTTTGAAACTTGTAACGAAACAGTAAATCCCGACATTTTTATTAATATCCAAAGTTAATTAGAAATTAATATTTATGTCCAGAATTCCTGACTTTCGCCAAAAATGCCCAAGTCGGCCATAAAATGGCCGGCTTACTCCTTTTGTTTTTTTAAAGACACTATGAAGAGCAAAATATTGAAATATAACACTGAAAATTTGAATTTATTGTTTAAATTATTTGTTAGATTACTTTTTTTTATTTATAATTAGCATATTTATACTAAAATACACTAGATTACTTGAAATTATGTTGAATTACACTAAATTACGTTAAATTATAATAACTTCACTAATTATGTTGAAATACGGTAAATTATGCTAAACTACGCAAAATTACGCTAAAGTAGACTGATTTTGTGCCATCTTTCATGAATAATAAAAAATAGTAAAAAAATTCAGAAAATAGTAAAAATTAGTATTCTACAAGTTCATTATGTAACTAATTTACTGAGCTGCTTAGATCGAATAATAGAAATGAAAATCTTAATCGGAACTTCAACTCAAGTTATGAGGCTTTTCCTTTTATTTTTTGGCAATTTGAATTTTGAAAAATTGCAAAGCTATCACTGATGCATGCATATTTTCGCAAGCTTTCCGAAAAGTGGTCATTTGCTGAAATCGGACACCCGAACGCCGTTTTATGACCGTTTGAAGTTTCGTTGTCGTTTTTTGTCTTTTCAGTGAAGATATCGTCCATGTTCATATACCACAATCCTCTATGCCTAGTGTCAGTTCCAAGTCTCCAGCCCGTCCCCTTCTCCTTGAAGATCAACTTGGGAATATCAAAAGAAACAACACAATTTAGTTGGAGGATAATAGCAGTGATAGACAATAGATTCACTGGAAAAGAGGGAGCATGCAATACATTGGACAAAGTCACTAAATCGGTACATTTATCCGTACCCTTACCAACCACAGGCTGGGTGTTGCCATCCGCTGTCTGGATACTTTTTGGAGGGCTTAAGTGAGTATAAGAAGAGAACTCACTAGAAGCCCCCGTCACATGTCGAAATGCACCAGAATCTATGATCCATTCTAGTGCTCTGGTGGGCGGTCTAGAGGCAAGAGCATGTGCAATACCTGTGGCGGAATAAGCAGAAGAAGCAAAGTTACCCCTGATGTCAGATGTGGATGTCTCGTCTGACATGCTCCTCTTTCCCCCATCACCTACCATTCTCTGCTTTCTCTTCAGCATCTCGAAGAGCTCATGTTCCTCCTCAGTGAAGCCAGCGAAGCCTGTCTCCTCCTCCTCCGGTGGATCTACCATCAGATGTGCCCGGTAGCCTCCACCTCTGCCTCCTCTACGGCCCCAACGTCCACATCCACGACCTCCAGACTGTTCTTGCCCACCTGTCTCTCTCTCCTTAGGTGGCTTTGGACAAGCGTTGCTCAGGTGTCCCACTTCTCAGCAGTTGCAGCACCTGCGGGTCTCCCCATGTGTACCTGTCATACCTGAGCTCAAGGTGGTCAAAGCTGATCGTGCACCTGGAGGTCCACTTGGCTCGGAGTGTAGCCTCATGCGACTCTCCTCCTGTATCATCGCAGAGACGGCCTCATCCAGTGAGGGGATCTTCGTCTGGACTTGGAGGACTGATCTCTTCTGATCAAAGACTGGGTTCAGATGAGCTAGGAACTTCATCATCCTCATCTGTGCATTGAACTCCCTGCTTTTGCACCTTGGATCACTACAGCTTGACATAGGTGAGAAGTGATCAAGATCTTGCCACAGCTGCTCCAGCTCCATGGAGTACTCCTGAATAGATCTATCACCCTGCACTACCGCCTCTATGTCTCGCTGAATTTGGAACACCCTCATGTGGTTCTCCGTCCCAGCATAGGTCCTTTTCAGCTTTGCCCAGATGTCATTTACCTTTCGAATGCCATCCACTGATGAAGCAACCTTGGGAACCATCGAGTTCAATAGCCAGGTGTAAATTAAGGCGTGTGTGGTCCTCCACTCATCCCTCTCTACATTGTCTGTTCCTGGCTCAGCCTTGTCTCCAGTCAAATGCCCCTCTAGTCTTTTCCCTACTAGGGCAGCCTCGATCCAACGCGACCAACTCAGATACGTGGTCGATCCATCAAGCTTCAGATCCACAGGAGGGAGATCTAGCTTCATAGGCTGTGGTTGGATCGACCATGACCCTTCGCCTTTCGCAGCCTTCAGACTCATGAATTCCATCAAGGTTTTCACCTCCGTAGCATTCAGCTTCTTGATAATCTCCTCCATTGATCACTTGCGAGGATCCAAGTCTATACGTGACTTCCTTCCTCTTCTTGATCCAACCCGATCCCGATCTTCTTCACCCGATCACACACGATCACACAAGTTACAATTCTTCTCACGACTCACAAAAATTACATCAAACAATACCAACAGCAAGATCCATTGCTGAAATCACTATTTACAGATACTGTAGACCCGTTACTGTAGCATACCCAATACTGTAGACCCGTCATTGTTCGCGACCCGTTACTGTAGACCGCCACTGTTCGCGACCCGTTACTGTAGATCCGTCACTGTTCGCGGTTACTGTAGCATCTCCTTTTCAAAACTCCTGTCCTTGAGATCTTCGGTGTCCAGATCTGTTCCTGGAACCGAACTAGGGCTGCACAGCACCCATCAAACTTCTCCCGTGACCGTCACGGGACTGTGGGGAAAGACCCCCACGCGGGCCACAGAGAGAAGACCTTCTCTTTGGTGTGTTCTGGCGGAAGAAGAGAAGGAAGCGGAGCGACTTGTTGGCGGACTTTGGCGAAGTGCTCTTCTCCTTTTAGCTTAAGTAGAACGGAAGGGAACGGGGCGGCTCTGATACCAAATTGAAATTCAAAACCTAATTCTTTATTCCACAGTTGGGGTATATATACCCGTTTACATATAGGTCCCTAGATTCTTCTCTAATTGCACTTGTACCAATTAACCCCTGATACAATTATAAATCTCAACAGAACCGAACCATCAATTCAATTTATTCTATGGAATCAAAAAATTAAAATGCTCTATCCATTTTTGATAATATTTTTATTGAATTTCTAAATATAAAAAATTCTGCTGGCCGACTGCCTCTGTAGTCTGTACTGTGACATCGTAGCTAGTTAATATTTGGTCATAACGAATCATATGATATGATCCATGATAGTGCGGGTTGATATATTATTTTTTTTCTATTCATAATAACTTAATAAGGTGAACGTATTATTAACGTTTAAAACAAAATCAATTATCTCTGCATTTGTTCTTTTTTGGACATTTTTGTGTCTTGTTAGTTATATATAGAGCTTAAATTGGAAAATTGTTCAGTTTAGATTTTAATGTTATATTATAGTAATTTTAATCTATGGATATTTTAGAATTCAAGCTCTGCCATTTCATGTGATAACTTAAACTTTTAATTCATGAATTTGCACCAATGAAATTGGTTCTCATGTAGACTTTGTGAGTTCTTTGTTATGAATTAATTTTAATCGGTATAGCTCTTTTTACGTGTTATATATTTAAAAAGAAATTATTAACAAGGGAATTTAGATTGAGTTTAGGAAGGAGAAGGGTTGTAATTTTTAGTTTTATAATTAAATATTTGTTATTTCTACTTAATGAAAACGTTCCATTTTTATGTCATATTTAAAAAAATTGATATTCTGCATTTTATCCTGAACTTAAAGCACACAATAATTGTTTATTTCTATGTTATCTAATATTTTTTTAATAAAAACTGAAGGTCAAGCAACTCATTTAATATCCTTGAAGAATTCCTCCATCTAGATTTCGAAAGGATGGTTCTCTTCTATGTTATCTAATTAGAACAACTTCAGAGCAAATCTGATAATCTATTAAGTGCTAAAAAATTATTCATATACTAGTTGAAAAAATTCTATTATATGCTGTATTACTTATTTATTCATGAGACCTACCAAAACTAAACAGTCATACGAGCAATGAACAACAAAATAGTGCACTTGTATTGCAATATCACAAAGTTCTCAATTAATGTATGTATTATTTTTAAATTATTTTCTTTGACGCCTCGGAATTATTTCTCAATTTGCAAATTATACAAATAACGCAATATTTCTACAATATTCATTAAATTCACATTCCTTTCTTTTATCTATTTTGTAAAATAATTAATATTTTAGTACGTTATGGCGTTATAAAATGAGTGAGGCTATGGTAATATGCATATTACAGATCAATCCGTGCTATGAATCCATATCTCTATTTGCAAAGTTTAAACAGTCGATCTAACTATTAAACATGATCTCCATATGAAAATATTCGGAGACCAAATTTTATATTTTAAAAATTTTGAACTATTTTTTAGATATGTGGAAAATTATTATTTTTGAATGGTTGAGCAAATCAAGTGATTTTCTACCTATTAAAAAAAAGAATTCCATAATTATGTAAGTATATTTTCATAAGGAGATTAATTGAGTGGTTTATATCGGCTATTTAAATGTTAAAAATAAAAATACAAATCTATAGTATGGATCATTATACCGTCTCCTCATTCTTATAAAATAACTAATTGTTCTTAAATCGTACGTATCACTTAATCACTATGACATTTGCCGCAATTGTAGTTGACTGCCTCATGGACATTTGCACAGCTTGGTGCACATGATATCAAGCGCCAGGGCCAATTTCTTTTTTGTTGTTTTATGAAGTGCCGCTTGCTTCACGGATAAATAGTTGACCCTTAATCATAGAGTAGATGATATTCTGTGGCCAATGCTCGCTACAGACCGAAGTGCTGCGTCGAAGTCCCCTCGGACCATAGTGACAAACGAATAGTTTGGATTCGGTTCGGCGGGTTAAAATTTCATAATTCGGGTATAATTAGAAAATGATTCGATACAACAAGGAAGAAAAAAAAACCCCAAAAAAACATTTTTTAAAAAAATTCTCGTTTTATCACGAATAATTCGTTATTCGCGAATAAAATGTATTATACGTTTTTTTGTGTTTTATTCGAAGTTCGATTCGGAAACGTCAAAAAGAGAAAACAAATAAAACGCAAATTAATCGCGTATATTGTTACTATGCCTCGGACAAAATGATGCAATGGGAATTTAGTCAATATAATAATTATTTAAGTTAATATCAATATTATTAAATCTGTTAATTTGCTTAATCAATTGCCGCCAAAAAAGGAATATGTTAAATAATTTAATATACACAATACACTTTTGACTTGTACATGCTTTACAAAAGAGTTTGAAACTTGTAACGAAACAATAAATCTAATCACAAGTGTGTAGTCCTTTAAAATTTATTAATATTATTAGAATCTCAAACAAAACAGGAAGCTGAAACAAAGACTAACGGCAGAAATAAATAAAAAAACATAAAAATCATGACGAATCTAAAGCCAATTATAGTAACGCTCAGTCATTTTTATATTTTGCTTGCTTAGTAGTTTCTATAATTTTTAATTTTTAATTATGTATATTGAAATGAGGAGGTTTAAATACTTTATCTGTCTCGTATTTTTATCTTTGTTCAAAGTTCAAACAGTCGATTCAAACTGAACAACATAATCTTCATATTAATATGTGTTTGGAGACCTGTTTAAATTTTTTTAATTTCTTTTTACTAATTTTTTAGATATGTATGAAATAACTTTTTTTTATCATCTAAAATCAGTGATTATGTACCTATCTAAAAAATATAAAATTTAATCTCCAAGCACATTTTAATTTGAAGATTATGTTGATCGGTTCCGATCAGCTGTTTGAACTTTAAAAATAAAAATAAAAGATGTGCGGTACGCATAAAAGACATGACACATTTTAACCCTCCTCGATTGAAATTTAATTGATTTTTTTTTTCAAGTTTTATATAGTTCAGTCTTCATAAAGTACTAAATGTGCACTTACAATTTAGTAATTAAATTTTACTTTGTGATTGTGAAGTTATGTGTTCAAATTCTATCTATATATTGAAAATTAATTATTATTTTTAAGTTTAATATATTTCAGGCATCGATCTCTTCATCTTGTGTAAAATCCAAGGACATGGGGGCATGAGGCTGCTATTGTTTTCAATTTTTAAGCTTCCTTTTTTTTCTTTTTTCATATCCCCTTCCCCCCCTCTCTCTCTCTCTCTGTCTCTCTCACTGTGCATCAAAAGCCGTAATTATTTTGCTCTCTTTCCAGCACTTGCTTTCTCTCCCGACAGAGAGAGAGAGCAACAGAAATGGCCATCCCGCATCTGTAATTTCCGTCCTTGCTCTTTGCAGTTGCCATGCTGCTCTAATGGCAACGAAATCGCCTCAAAACGTACCGTATTGAAATTTTCTCATCGGTTTAAAAATCGATTTCACTACTAAAAGAGCTAAGGTTTTCTCGGCCATTTATGGAAGCATTACAAAGTAATGGAATTGCGGGTCCCGCCATTGCATTAAATCCCTCTTTCATTCCCAGCTTCCCCTCTTCTCCCCCTCTTCTCCCCTCTTCTGACTTTTCTTAGTGATTTCTCCCATATTTAATCGGATATCAGAAACCTCTCCCACAAAAAATGGCTGTGAATCTAAGGAAGCCAGGCGAGCAGGACATAGAAATGGGCCCCCAACACAGTGACCACGTGGCAGATGGTAACACATCCTACGAGAGCGACAACACGAATAGCCTCTGTTTCTCCGACGCAGAAGATCACTCCTGGCGCCATTCGCCTCACTCGGCCTCTCCCAACAACCCCTCCGTCTCTCCATACAACAACACTGACACAGCATCGCCTCGTGCGGCGGCTGTCGCAGATCCGTGTCGGAAATCCTGCGTGTCGGACTGTTCTCTCGACACAGATTTAGAGTGCGGGTTAGCGGATCCTGAGACAAACAAGGGGAGCCCTAGCTCGGAAAAGGCGGAGAAGAATTGTAGGATCTGCCATTTGAGCTTAGAGGGTTCCGGGTCTGAAACGGGTACGGGTATAGTGTTGGGCTGTTCATGCAAGGATGACCTTGCAGCAGCACACAGACAGTGTGCAGAGACCTGGTTCAAGATCAAGGGTAACAAGTGAGTAATTATGTTTCCAAGTTTTGTTTTCCCCTTCAATTTTAGAATGACTTGCCCATTTTTAATTATCCAATTAGTAATTTTAATTTATATCAAGTAATGTTGTGCTAGTGCCTAGTGTCTTATTATATATTTATAATTTGTGGACTTTAGGTTGTAACCAAGTTCTGATCTTTATGGTTTAGGACTTTAGGTTATTAAATCATCTATATATTTTGCCAGATTTAAATCAATTTAGCATAATGTCACCAGTGGCGCTAAAGTTAAGATTGCTTTTTTCATAATTTCTCCTTATACTCTGCAAATTGGTATCTTGCTTCTCCGGAGTATAATAAGTTTGGTTTTCGTAGTCACCGATGTTAGTTGGGTGTCTATCGAATAATGCTTCCTTTGTAGCTCACATGGTAATGGAATCTCAATGATAAGCAATCAATTGTCTTTGATTATGGAAAAGTTAAAGGTGGTTAAGGTGGAAAAGAAAAAGGCGAAGTGTCTGGCAATAATCTAAAATTAGCTCAGAGTTGAGAAAATGCGCATATCGCAATATATTTGGAGCTTGACTTTTTCCTCTGTAGATTCTTACGTTATTCGACCTGATTATTATACTAGGTCATAACACAAGTGCTCTTTTGACCCACTGTTTCATATAAGGTAGCCTGCCAACTACAAAGGTTATATAATTGTATACAGATATTTGTTTGTTGCTTACTACTGTCTGGATGTTGATATGTACTCTGTAGTAGTGAGAATAAAGTATCACTATGTTTCCAATTAGCTGGAGCTTGGGAGTAGTGGTATAGTAGAGAATAGAGATACTTGTTGAAATAAATGAAAGGGCTATACAAAATTCATTGTGTGATAATTAGGTAAATGAAAAATAATATATTAAAGGGGAACTGTAGGACTCTTTTGGCGGTAATTAAGGAAAGAAGAAGACAGATTGATCAATAATTAATGAAGGAAAAGGATTAGTTGTGGTCCAATCCACTTGCTTTTTTTTATTTTGGAATTTTCTCCTAAGTACTTTTGCGAGTCTCCTATAAAAATGTTTAGTTTTGGGGGTAATTAAAGAAAGAAGAAGACAAATTGATCAATAATTAGTAAAGGAATCCATTTGCTTTTTTTATTTTGGAATTTTCTCCCAAGTAGTTTTGTAACTCTCATAAAAAAGAATATTTGCATGTTATAATTTATCATTTATTTCTCTCTAAAATTGAATTAAATTTATATGTTATTTGCACTCATTCTTAGTGCCCGTGCTCTTATAAGTAATAGATTAAATGAGCCTCACAACTCTATCCATATAACATCTTTTTGACGTGACTCACATTTACATTTTCACATAAACTTTATATCTTCTATGAGATGATTGTTCATTGAATTGGTTTTCTCCAATGTGTAACAGGACATGTGAGATATGTGGATCAACGGCACGAAATGTGATTGGAACAGGTGAGGCGGAGTTCATAGAACATTGGAATGAAGCTAACAGCAATAGTTCCACAACTGCCACTGTTGCAGTGCCGACAAATGAAGCACGCCGGTTCTGGCACGGCCACCGTTTTCTCAACTTTCTACTTGCTTGCATGGTTTTTGCCTTTGTCATATCCTGGCTCTTTCACTTTAATGTACCGGGTTAATTTCTTTCGATTTTTCTCAAAATCTTGTCATAATAAATTGCGCATAAATGAGAAAAGTTAAAAAAGAGGTTTACCTGAGAAGTGTCGTGACGATACTTTGGTTAAAGGATCGGGAGTCCGTGGATAGAGCTGTGGTTGGTTTTTTATCTGACTTAGGAGGGATATAGTTCTGCTGCATTGTCTATTACACTGTAGTGTTTAATCTGTCAATATATTCTATGCTGCTATCAAATATGTAGAGCCGTGTTTCTTTGCTTTTCCTTCCCGTAGTGATTTTACTTTCATTGAGAGTATATCCACATGGATTGGCTGAATACCAATGCAATATCTGTTGCATATAAGCATATTAGGAGAATTGCATTTCTCTACATCATTTTCTTTGGAAGCTTAATTACTTGATTGATTCATATATATACTCTTTGGAGCGTGATTCATATCCAATTTTTTTTTGTTTCCATCTATGAGTCATTGTCAGTAAATGTTTGAAAGACAAATAAAGTAAAATCGTAAATAACTGTTGCATACTGCATTAACTGTTTTAGAATTAGAAGGCAAGAACTGCAGGTGTTGTAACTCATTCTGTTGAACTGAGTATTCGGCTGGTCGATCATTTCAATAACAAGAAATGACAAAAAAGAATTGGTCAAGAAAGAAACTAAAAAAAGGACCAAAGCGAACTACTTGAGAGCACGAAAAAAAAAAAAACCCAATAATAATAGCTCTAGAACAGTAGGAATAGACAAAACCTAGATCCCAGTCTAGTAATGATTTTTAAAAATATTAACGATGATTTCATCAAAAGAAAAAAAAAAAGACAATTTCAACTCCTGCGAGAGGCAACTGTTCCAGTATTTTGTTTCTAACTTTTTACAGGACGACTAAAGACTATAACAAAAATCAGCAATGGGCTGAGTGCTCCACACAGGACTTGCTACTCCCAACTTTAATTCCTCTAAATATAATATCTAATGAAAAGCATGTAGCCTTTTTTTTTCCTTTTTAAACTTTTCAATTTTCATACTATGTTACATTAGTTGTAACATCAGGATTCGCAAGGTTCCCCTCTTCTCCATGCTTTCCATTCATTTGTGTCCTTTGTCGCTGAAAAAAGAACAAAAATAATCCAAAAAATTATAAACCAACAAAAGGGGGTAATAGTTTATTTTGAAGAAAAATAAAATGTATATATCAATTGCAAGCATGTACCCAATCAGCATTGGTGTCCCCAGGATTGCCACTCAATATTTTATTGGGCTTCTCATCTTTCAGATCTTTTTCCTTAACACTTAACGGCAGTAAAGCGCCGCTTGTTCGCTCAGGCATTTCTGTGGCACAAGCAAATCAATGTAGTTGTTTCAAAACACAATGTAGGTTACAAGCACATGAAACAAAGAATCGCATCCAATTTACAAGTAGAAAGTTTTCTAGTATACCCCTGGCAAACCTTAGTATATACCATAGAACTTTGCAAAAGAAAATTCCCAACCGGTCCCACTTTCTGTCTCTTTTCACCATTTGCACAAAGAAAATATGGAGCAAAAGTGGAGCCCTTTTGTCAAAGATATGTGGATCATCCCCATGCATTGAAGAATTTATTGTTTTTAGCTATTTGTGCAAAAGAAAGGCTGGGAGGCCCTTTGTCAAAGATACGTGGAATAATTCCCATGTTTTAAAGTGTATAGTAATATTTCTCTCATTTTGCAGGAAT
Organism: Carex parvula; assembly: GCA_025461045.1. Lineage (NCBI taxonomy): Eukaryota > Viridiplantae > Streptophyta > Magnoliopsida > Poales > Cyperaceae > Carex > Carex parvula. Next base: position 7,028,696 of record JAJGRW010000050.1, on the reverse strand, counting down.
ACATGCAACTTCTTCTTTTTTATTGAAGAAGAAGAAAGAGTTTTCAATGTTGACACAGGAATTTCCCGATAAAGAACTATTACCTGGTAGTTTGTTGTCAATAAAGAAAAACACCAAATTCACGGTATACCTGCAGGAGGAACGTAAAAATAATAAAAATGGAACAAAGAAAAGAATAAAGAATGAATAAATAATTGATACAGTACCAAGCAACAACAATGTCCACAGAGTAATGCTTGCGAGCTGCTATTATGAGCAGGCTCTGAATAATAACCAACACCCAAGCAAGAAATTTGATAATCCTGCATAAAAGTTGATTTCAAAATAATAATAATAATACACGGATTTGACTGTTGTATAAATACAATGTATAAAAGATTTGTGATCCTTGACCTACCTCTTAGAGCCATATTTCTGATATGTATTAACAAAAACCAAGGTAAAAATCATGTGAGACGAAAATATTAAGTCACCACAGCCGTATAATACTCCCCGCGGAACTGCATATGATATTAGCACGTCAAAACAACCTCTTATGTTATGCAAACAACAAATCTGATCAATCTTGTGATAAATTTAACCAACAATTAATTAGCAGCACTTCAAAAACAGTATCAGGTGGTGGCAGCTGTGCAAGTTTCGATCCCTGCACAATAAGCAATATAAGGCTTAAAAAATTAGTATATAATCTTGCAAAAGCAAATTTCATGGTCCATTAAACCGAGAGTATTTTACAAATTAAAATGATGCAAAATGTACCTCACGACAGTGATAGTTAGGGCCAGGAAGTTGTGTTGAATAGAAAGTAACTATTCGCAAAATCTGACAAGTCTGGAGGAAAACACGGCAAAATTTTAAGGCCTTTTCTAAATACAAAGGAGACACAAAGGAAAATGATAAGTTTGAAAATTGAACTTACAACTAAGAATGCAAGAACACGCCTCCAAAGTAGAACAGTGTAGAATCGTTTGTTATGATAGACAAACGGATGAAATGTCCACTGAACCAAAATGCAAGAAGCAACGAAGTTTAGTAAACTGATATTAAAATCTGAAAAGGTTTATTTATAATTGAAGGAGAGATTGCAAAATATACATAAACCTTCAAGCTTTTAAAAGTAGGTACCTGAGTTGGAGTTGTTCCTTAAAAAAAATTCAAGTTTTATTCCTTGAACTTTGCAAAAAAAAATATAAAAATAAATCAACTTGGTCATTAAACTTTTATTTGCACCAAATTGGCCCATAGAGTTTTGAAAACGAATCAACTCGGTTCGATTCCTTCTCAAAAAAAAAAAACGATCCCTGAATTTTCATTTTGCACCCGATTGATCCTTGAAACTTTCCAAAAGAAACCAGTTCAGTCCATGAACCTTCAGAAAATAACCAAGTTAGTCCTTCAACTCTTCTCAAACTAACAAATTTAGTCCTTCCAGCCCAACACCAACTGCCATAAAAGTGACGACATTTTGCTGCCCTAACTTCAGTGAGTCATTTTATCAAAATCAACTGGTCTAAATCACACTTTGATCTTCGATGGGGATTTTTCTTTTCTGATCTGAACGTTCCAAATTTAATCCGACTGGGCACATGATAAGGCCAAGAATGAGGAGTCTTAGTCCTTCTTAAAAAAAACAATTATGTTATTTTGAGAGAATTTAAGGACTAACTTAGTTCTTTTTATAAAGTTCAAGGACCAACTTGATGCAACCAATTTTGTTGTTTTTTCAAATTTCAAGGACCAACTTAATTTCTCTTCCAAGCTCAAGGACCCGGAAATGAAAGTTCAAAACCCAAGTTGGTGTTTTTGCAAAAGTTCAGGACCAAAACCTGGATTTTCAATTTTATTTTAAAAAACGAAAAAATTGGCAAGAGACGAACAAATGTCTGAACACATAAGCAGCATGTCATATGTAAGCATGAGATGAAATTCTAATTGTGCAGTTTTTAAGTTACTAGTTGTTTCATTAACATAAGATGTAACATTTATTGAAAACAGAAAATTAGATAAGTAAACTGTAGGTATCAGTTTGCAATCTAAATAAACTTGGATGTGATGAGATATTAAAACTGAAGCTATAATGATAACATATGATGCCCTCTCATGATATTCAACCATAAGGAAAGGTGTATAAAAAAATTTATAAAGCAATAGGTACTAGCAAATCAGAAACCTTAGCTTGAACGGTTCTTGCTAAATAAAGACAAATTAAATATATGACAGATCAGTGAGCAAAACATGACTAAGGTTTTATTTGTATTTTGTATACATCTAATTCTAACTAAAGGCATGCACTATATGAAAGGCATGCAAACCGTCAAGGGAAGGAGAGAGAATTTGGTACCAGGACAAAAGAGAGGAAGATAAAAGTGAATAGGCTCTCGCTGAGGTACCCTCTGTTTTGCCCAAGTTCCTATGTTTACAAGGCAACAATAATACATCAATTCTAAAATAAAATTACTCTGCCCTATAAAACAAAAACAACATAACAAGAAGGGTAAAAAAGGAAAGAATAAAAAGTATAGCATACAGGAAGGGCCATGAAGCCGAGATCCTGTAACACTGGTCCAGGGCGATGTAAATAGTGTACGCCACGTGCAGCCAGCGCATGGATGTACTGTTTTATTAAAAATAATATTGTCAGTTTCCATTAAGCGCTCGAGTTCAACAAATAAAAGTTTATATTCCAAACTAAGAGCCTATACAATTTGATATATATTTTCTTTCAATTGATGAAAGTGCAATTAGCCGTCACTTGCATCCATTTGTAATAAAGAGTGCTTAACAATACTTCATTAAGCAATTGATAATGTAATTGACTAAATATACTCCATAAAAGTATGTCTATCGATTTTAACTTTATCAAGCTCCGTTAAATCAGCCACCGGCCACAGCACAACATATTACCACAATTTTTCTTTTCCTTACTTTTTTTTTTTTGCTGAGTCAAAAGTACATAGTTTTTTTTCCTTTTCCCATAACTAGAATGCAACATATCACAGTTAAAGAGGCTCCACAATTTGGTATACTGGTAATTAGTAGCAACTAAGTTCCCCACTTAAGTGACTTTGATCTATGTACCTTTTCTTTTTTTTTTCTTTTTCTTAAAACAATAACTCCATAGCACTCTCTGGTTCCACTCAAGAAAAATATAAGCAAGTATTTGATTGTAAGCAGTTAAGCACGAAATGAATCCTCATTTTAGCAGTATATGAAAAAAGAGGATATAATCCTTGAATCGCTATGATAACTCAGAAATTCATCCTTATCCCCCCACTTCTCTAATGAAGGTTCGAACTTATTTTTTACAATTCATACTACTATGCTGAATGGAGCTTAATAACAGCACCAACATGAGGAAATAGGTCAAAGACCTCAATCAAATTTTTCCAAGAGAACACCTACCCTCGATTTTAGTAATAATTACCTGAAAAAGAAGTCCTGCTAAGAGAAGTCTCCATTTTTCCATTAGAAGTTGAACCTCCACTGTAGTCTCCATGCACACCTTCCTCCATAACTGCATCAAAATTAAAAAAGAAAAATTGCAAAATTAAACAAACATTGGAGGATCGTGATCCGGAGAAACTTAATTAATAAGCACCTTGGAAGCTTCGCGAGCGATGTAAAAGGTCATGATTGAATCTGCAACGGCAATAGCAACACGTTCTACTGCAACTGGCACTTGCTGGAAGGTTCACTTCCATGCTCTATCAGCAAAAGCATCTTGATCTCTTCGTCATCATGCTTCGATCTCTTTGTCTCGATCTCCAGATTTCAAAAACTTAAAGTGCGGAGACGGATCAAGTCAGACCAGACCCAATTGTATGTTGTTTTTTTTTTTCCTTTTTTTTTATTCCACCTCAAAAGATAATAGAATTATTCCCGCAGATTAAACAAACTAGTAATACCAAATTCAAATGCGCCTTTTTATAAGGGTAGTAAAAGACCCAACTCGATTAATTTTTAAAAATTGGTGAGATCTCCTTCGCATCGAAGAAAACGCGGCCAAAGAGAGTACAGAGATGCGACCAAGGGGAGGGAGGAGAAGAGAGAAAAGGACAGAATGAGAGACCAGTCTTAGGTTTTTGGGACAGAAAAGAGAGAACCTAAAAAAGGAAGGGCTTTTTTGCAAAAGATAAATAAAACAGTGTTTATTTTTAGTAGTTTCTTATTTTTTTTTAACTAAACCTCGTCAGCTCTTCTCTTCTCCCTCTCTGGCTCTCTGCTAGTGGGTCTCAGCCAACTTTGGATAAACATGGATCATAACCGTAATCCTTCGGTTACAATTTATTGGGCAAGTTTTAAAGCTTGTGCGGTTTACTCCGAGCACAGAGAGCATATTATAACTGAAACGTGCTCTGTATCATCTACTTAAGACGTGGATTAAGTTTTGTTTGCATCGGTCAGTACTAAATGGGCTGCAGTTAATATTTGGGCCCATCTAATATTTTTTTTTAGCAAAATCGGATGCTTTTAGGATATAATTAATCATGCAATGAAAAGATAACATGTTGATTTTATGAATATGAGACAGATGGGTTTGAACGAGAAAATGTATTATTTTATTCTACTAAATTGTTTGTACAGTGGGTATTATATAGCCAAAGAAAAAAAAAAAGAGCTGTTGGAGAAAATAAACAGTAACTTTCAATAAAAAGAAAAAGAAAAAAAAAGTTGAGTAACTTTATATACCAATTTAGTTGCTCTCTTTATTTTCTAAATTAGCCTATGATGAACTAAATCCATTAAGGGTTCTCTGAGGCTAATATTAGTCTCTAATCTTATTTATTTTTAACACTCTCCCTTAAGTTAGGCGTGTAGATATCAATTAACCCTAACTTGCCTATATTTTCTTGAAATTGTTTTGGATCTAAACCCTTTGTAAAGACATCCGCTAATTGATCTCCACTGCTTACGAACAGAGTTTCAATCTCTTTCGCTTGAATCATTTTTCTCTAATGAAATGACAATCAACTTTGATGTGTTGAATTGGGGTAATGTAATTACCTCTTTTATTGATGGATTGAATTGGGGTAATGTAATTTCCTTGAAGGATTCTCTAATAAATTCATCATGGGTTTTTTCTTTGTAATATGGCTCATTATCTAAAAAAGTTACATCCCTAGAAATGCATAATTTTTTGTTCTTAGAATCATAGCATTTACATCCCTTTTTTGTGATGAATAACCCAAGAAAATAGCCTTAATTGAGGTATAATCCAACTTGTCTTGTTTATTTTTATGTACATAACATGTACAACAACAAAAATTTCAAATGCTCAATATTAAGTTTTCTTTGATAAAGAATTTCTAATGGGCTCTTATAATCCAAATTAGCACTCGGCAATCTATTTATTAAATATGTTGCGGTAAGAACAGCATCCGACCAATAAGTTTTTGGTACATTGTTTTGAAATAAAAGTACTCGAGTCATTTCAAGCAAGTGTCTATTTTTTCTTTCGGAAACATCATTTTGTTGATGTGTCCTTTTTCTTTAAATAAGTTTGAGAAATTTTGGTTTACAAATTCCGTTCGTTATCGGATCTAAAAGTTTTAATTTTTGCTTCATATTGGTTTTCTATGAAGTTATAAAAATCTAAAAATTGCGAGAATACTTCACTCTTATTTTTTAGTAAATATAACCAAGTTGTTTAGAGAAATCATCAATAAAGATAACAAAATATTTGTATCCATTAAAATAGTTAATTGGGGCGGGGCCCATACATCCGAATGAACCAAATCAAAAGGTTTTTCGCTCTTACAACTTGATAAATTAAAAGGTAATCTAGTATGTATTCCTAGCTTACATGTCTCACAACTATTATTATCTAATTTTGAAAAATAAAAAAGACTCTTTAAAATCTTGTCGGAAGGATGCACAATTCTTCTATGCCAAAGTATGCTTAATTCTTCACTTTTGGTTATGTTGAGGTTGAATTTTTTTTCATTCAAAAAATAAAGCCAATTTTCTAGAAATCATTCACCAATCATAATCTTTGTTATCCGATCCTGAAAAATCACATTTTTTGTCAAAAAAATGAGCTCACAATTCAACTCTTTTGTGATTTTACTAATGGATAATAGATTTGATGAGCAATATTTTATATACAAGAAATTTTGAATTATTTTTTAGAAAATATTTATTGAGCCTTCTCTAAGAATTTCCATTTTATCGCAATTTGCAATCGTAACAAATTGTTTGGTTTCGTATTTTCTAAATGAGGTCAATAAATTTATATTACCAGTTATACGGTCAGTTGCACCAAAATCCAATATCCATCTAGAATTTTTAGGAAAAACAGATAAATTTGGGATGCAAATCATACCAGAGGTTTTCTTTATTTCTGTTTTTTGGTTGAGCATCACAAATAGCTGTTGGAGAAGATGCCGCATGGGATCCAGAGAGTCGAATGAAGAGGAGGCTTCAGTACTCCCAGCGTGATTTTTAGCGAACGGTTCAAATTATGCTTCTTCCTTCTCTTCTGCTAAAAATCCCCTTCTCTTTTCGTCGCCTCTGTCTCGTACCCAGTCGCCTCTCTCCCCTTTGTGATCTCCGTCTTTCTTGTGCCATTTGAGTCGGAGGTGGGGGTTGAGGAACTAGCAAGCCTCCTTGCAATGCCCCTCTCGCTTACAGTGCTCACACTTCTCGACTTCTTGGGTCTCCTCTCACCTCCGGCCTATAACTAGGGTTAGGTCTTCTCATGGCCGCAAACCCTTTGCCTCTGGATTTTCAGGTGATTGTGACCCCATAACCTCTCTTCTTGTTTCCTCTCCTTGCACCATTGAAGTCACTTCATCTGGGGATGGAAGTTCGGCTAGGAGGAGAATTTGTGACCTCACAGCCTCATATGTCAAGTCGAGGCAAGCTAGGAATTGAAAAACCTTGTCTTGTTCTTCTCGTTTTTGAATTTCAGCAAGGTTAGTGGTAGGGGGTCGATAAACTCTAATTTTATCTTTTTTTTTGGAGATATCCAAACAAATTCGTGGTTAGTTGACCTTGTTGTTGTTTTGCTTGTTGCTTTTCTCTTTGAATTTGATAAATATGGGCATAATTTTTCTTGTGGCCATACAATTTTTTGACTCTTTGCCAAACCTCTAATGCGGTATCTTTATATGAAAGTAAGTCGGATACATGTGGTTCCATTGTTGCGAGTAACCAAGTGATTATTGCATGATCATTACTTTCTATTTTACTAATGCCCTTTTTTCGAGTTCAGTTGGAGGCTCTGATTATGTGTTGATGTGGTCTCTTTTCTCGGCCGCTTAAGGCAAATGTGACTTGTCTTGCCCACACGTGGTAATTTTTACCATTGAGCATCACTCCTGTGAGTTTTTCATGGTTTTGTGTCATTGTGGTTATATGGTGTTGTTTATAACTTGTCTGGTTTTTTGGCTTTTTCTGGTAAAGAACAGCACTACTGGTATGCTAGTTTGTTTTCTGGTAAGATCAATAGATCAAGATTGATCTGTATTTTCTGGTTTGTAGTTTCTGGTACTGCTGCTGGTTTGTTTCTCTGTCTTGAGTCAGGATTTTAATCCCGCTCTGATACCATGTTGATTTTATGAATCTGAGACAAATGGGTTTGAATGTGAAAATGTATTATTTCATTCTACTAAATTGTTTGTATAATGGACATTATATAGCCAAGGAAAAGAAAAGAGTTGTTGGAGAAAATAAACGGTAATTTTTTATAAAAAAAAAAAAAAAGATTAAGTAACTTTATATACCAATTTAGTTGCTCCCTTTATTTCCTAAATTAGCCTATGACGAACTAAACCCATTAAGGTCCTCTAAGACAAATATTAGTCCCTAATCTTATTTATTTTTAACATAACCCTTTAAAAATATATAAAATTGATTATTTAGGATAGTTGAGGGGTGAATACCTAGGAGATAAATTTGATATTGCTTAGGCAAATAAATACTTGTATGATATTACTTTAAAAATACTCGACAATTGGTCAGACCACGTCTCATTATGATTCATTTCAAATATTAAACAGCAAGTTGAACATTTAAATTTGAACCGTTCCATTGACAAAATATATATATTACCAAGTTGCGTTAGGAAATCAACAAAACCCGCACATGTTATTGATTCAGAAACAAAATAATTTAGAAACTACCCAACAAACTAATTCTGTCGTCGTCACATTTATTTTTTTCAAATTGAGGCTGTGTTTGTCGTTCCTAGGAAGCAATAGGTGTCGATTGGGACAAAGACTTGTCATTTTGTTTTTTTTAATAATGTTATCTATCCCTCGTATTTTCTGACAGCTAAATTAGACGAGATCACAAGTTGTTACAAATAATCCGATCCGACGTGTAATATTCTTAAGTAGGAAAAAGAAAGGTTCCTTTCATCCTTTCCCTTTGCCGACGGAGTCTTGCTATTTTTTAATTTGAGTTGAAAAATTAAAGAGAAAAGGTACTGTTTCTCTGCCTTCTGTCCCGTAAAATCTCCGCTTATAAAACTTTTCATTATGAAATGCAAATAACTATAATTTAGTTTCTTAATTTTGAAAATAATATAAGTTAGCAATTAAATAAAACTATTTAAAATTTAGTATAAAATACTTTTAAAAGATTATATATTACCAATTAAATATAACTATATAAAATTTAGTATATATCAATCTAGTTGTAATTATAAATACTATGAATAAAAAATTATCATACAAGCTGAGTGATGATAATACGATATGATCAGGCTTGCTAAGATAGTTTATTTTTCTTTTTTAAAGTTGGTGGCTTTACATACCTATTAACAATTATGTTGTTAAAAAATATATTTACAACAAATCAAATGATTCAAATTCCTAAATCTACTCTCTTATTTTCACAAAATCTTCTAAACTATTATAATCTTCTAATCCTACTTATATACACTCTTAATTACCTTATTATCTTAATCCCCCACAACCAGATATCCGCTCTTCTTTGACCGCCGCCTCGCTCCAATGAAGATGGGGATAGATACTCTACGCTCCGAGCTATGATGATACTGCATTCTCGGTTTCACTCCGCTCCGAGCTAGAGTTTTGAAATTCTTTTTGCTCCGCGTTTTCTCCGCCTTGTTTTCACTTTTCAATCTACCGTTGTCTCTTATTAAGATTGTTGGTGAGTTTAAATTAAATTTTATTTCATCGACTTCAAATAACAAACTAAAACTATTGAGCCTATGTATTTCACAAGTAATGTATTTATATGCTAAATTTATTGATTTATTGAACAAATATATACAATTTATTTTTCGTAGATTGCCTGGTCAAAATCAAATGGTCGAACAAAGTCCTTTAAAAGTGTTAGTTCATAACAACCTGCTAAGAATAATCACTTTGAAAATATATTTTTTTATTTATTCCTAAAAATATCAGTACTTTTGTAATATTTATACTATACTCAATTTATAGTCGAGTAATGAATTGTAGACCTCCCGGACTTCTTATTATGCTTGGAACCATAGTAACAATATACGCGAGAAATTCGCAAATAATTTGTGTTTTATTCGTTTTTTACGTTTCCGGACCGAATTCCGAATAAAACGCAAAAAAAAATATAATACATTTTATTCGCAAATAAAACGCGAATCACGAATTATTCAGAATAAAAACACGAAAAAAATGCGTACTTTTTTTAATTATTTTTTTTGGGGGGGTTAGTTTTTATTTTTTTGCTTCCTTGTTGTACCGAATCATTACGAATGATACCCGAATCACGAATTTTTAACCCCGCCAAACCGAACCTGAACTATTCGTCGTTTGTCATTATGATTATGCTTGGAACAACTGTATGCAACAAGATGCACGCAAGATTACAGCAAAATCGTTCCAGAAAATCCGATAATACCCCGCAGCACAGCCACGATCATATTTTCAATGTTAATATAACAACTAAATAATTGATAAAAATTTATACTAAAGTACTATTGAAAAACTGAAGGTTCTAGCTAAATAAAAAATAAAAAATTTGATTACGTGCATTTAAGGGACCAAAACCAATCTACCTTGTCTGTTTTACAACACAAGTTTGTCCCCACAAATATTCCCATTTTCATCGGTCGTCTCATTCACACCGATAAATATAATGATACATGATTGATCGGAGATCATATGTTCCTTTAGAATTGACACGTGTACACCTGGCAAATGGTTCCAATATTCTTTCTTCAATTATGCTAGAGTGAGGTTATGTTGCTATGCAAAGCACGGATGGAGTCCGTACTACGGCTCAAAATTTGACTTTTCAAAATTGTAACGGTCGATCCGAACCGTTCAACATGATTATAAAATGAATATGTACTTGCAAATCAAATTTTATATTTTTCCGAACTTTTTAATTACTTTTTTAGATATGTTGTTTTTGGATGGTCCACAATGTTCAAATCAAGTGATTTTCGAAAAAATAGTAAAAGAATGAAAAATGTAAAATTTGGTTTACAAGTACATATTCATTTTATAATCATGTTGAACGGTTCGGATCGACCGTTACGATTTTAAAAAGTCAAATCTTGAGCCGTAGCACGGACCCCATCCGTGCTATGCATAGCACCATGGCCTCACTCATTCTGCTATATATATATTCCAACAGGCAACAGCACATGCTCTGATCTCCGTCGCTCAGTTTCTCTTACATGCATGTGTCCTTCAGGAAATGAACGATTTCAGGTTACATTTAATAGGATGTATTATTTTTTAAGATGCCATGATTGATTGATATTAAGATGCTAGAATGTTCGTTTTGTAAAAGTTTGGCACCATGATAACATGATAATTATCAAGTTTAGTAATTGCAAAGCAAATGACAAGTCTTACTCTTTAAATTTAGTATTGCATGTTACTTGCTTTCTCAGTTCATATACCATATCTTTAAATTTAGTATTGTAATGGTAAGTTCCTTCTTTTCTTCAAGCCCGCAAAATTTCCTTATTCCGTCCAGGAATTTAAATATCCGGTTAAGACCCATTAAAATTGAATTAAAAAAGGCCCGTTAAAACAGAGTCGCGGGCTTACACCTGACATGGAGTTGGGCTACGATCAGCGATTTACCAAATGCAAACAAATATGAGTAAGGTGGGGGAGTGACTAGGATTCATATCCACTTTAATTACCTGACTGAGCACAATAAAATCAATATGGTGTCTATTTTGAAATATAGGGGGTTTTGTTTTGAGATTCGTGTCAGATTAAAACAGACGAGTCATATCTCATTCTACACAGTCATGTATTGCACTGGATCTGAAGCCGTTCGATTAGCATTATCATTCATGTGCTCTTGATACGCAACAATCTTAAAATTGTCTGCGTAAATCTTAATGCGAATCAAACGGATCCGACCGAACATCGAACGGCCCCCAATTCCAAAGAATAAAGCTAGTTTCATCAATAGCACAGATCTCTAAGGATGACAGTGTTGCAACCCATGGCCCTTCAGAGATGAAGGAACAAATGGCAAGGGATAAAAATAATTGAGAGATGAAGGAAGGGCCATAATAGAAATGAGAGATGGCTAGATTAAAACTAAAAGAGAAGAAAACGTAGCAAGGAAGAAAGCAGTGCCAGAAATTTGGAGTATGTGCTCCAAAATTCATCATATATAACATTAACAACACGATTTGACGGTCCTGACTAAATCATCACTAGTTTTAGTTTGGATTCAAATAAGAAAAATAAAAAGTATATACAAACTTGTCATGCTGATGCCATTGTATTTCTTCTCTCCTTGAAACGGCCTTAAATAACAGTACAAGCATGCTGTAAGTGTAATCTGTGATAATTCACTAAACATTCGTCAATATAAATAAATAGAAATCAATTCAATTGTGTGCTGAAACTTGCTACTACCTGAGCATGTGTGGCTGAGGAGGCAGTACAGGTGTTCCAGGATTTTAAGTGGGTTCATTTTGATTTTTGCAATGTTTCCGGTGTTTATTTACTTTGTAAACTGTTACTGGTAAATACATATGGGCTGTTTTCAGCCTTTTCTCCAGAAACAAAAATAAACAGAGAGAAGAGTTGAATTCAATTTAATGTACTTTGTGGAGAGTTAATATTCATCCAGATAGTCGGTCAGAGAATGATGTACAGTTGGGCCTTGGACCCATGAATAATTAGCATGGTCCAAAATTTTGGTACAACATAGAAACTACCGGCCCACACACCAACACCTCACATATTAAATATACAAAAAAATATAATTAATAACATAAAAGTAAGACTTAGGTGCTATGGATAGTATAAGGCCTTCCGTGCTACGGTCTCAAAAATCTATCGTATAAATTTCAAATTTTGATCTAAGGAACTCAAGAAATTAGTTATATAATGAACTTGTAGAATACTAATTTTTACTATTTTTAGAATTTTTCTCTATTTTTTATGATTTATGAAAGATGGCAAAAAATAGTTTAAAAATAAAAGAAAATTGTTCATGTTTTAAGTCATTTTTTGTCATATTTTATGAATCATAAGAAATAGTAAAAAAAATTTAGAAATAGTAAAAAAATTTTGTTCATTATATAACCAATTTACTAAATTATTTAGATTGAAGTTTGAAATTTACAAAGTAGATTTTTTAGATCGTAACATGAAAAGCGTCATGCTATCCATAGCATAGCATCTAAGACTTGCTATAAATGCAAAAATTACATTAATACATTACATCCTGGATATATGAGTTCAAGTGAGAGGTGCCAGCCACCAAACCCATGATAGCATGTTGCCACTGATGCAACACGGAGAAGGCCAGAGAGATGGAACGTGAGGAGCACATGGGTAGGACCCCCATTTCATTTCATTTCATTTCATTTCGCCGCTAAATTTTTTCAAGTTATTATTTTACTGTTTTTGTTTGTTTGTTTTCCCAAAGAGAGAAGAGAGAGAGAGAAATATAAGGAGGGAGGGAGGGAGGGACTTTACAGTTTTGCACCGATGTAGACAGCCCATTGTAGCAAAATTACAGCTTTCGCTCGCACAACATCACGCCTGAGAACGTGCTTTCCACTCCACCGATTTCATTGGAACCTCTCAATTCTTCGCCTAACTGGAGAGCACTAATTATGAACTGGAGAGCCCTAATTTAGTCATTTAACACTTCACTATCTGCACATCTGTTTAGGGTTTAGGGTAAATTAGGAAGATAAGCATCATGATTATTATTGAATGAAAAATGATGTAAGTAGATATAATTAAATTCACACGCACACTAACACGGAGATGGTTAAAATTAAATTTATCGATAAAATAAATATTGTGAAAATAGTTAACGACACCGCAAGATTTTAGCAGTTAACAACGTAATGTGTTTTTACATTATTTTAATGTTAGAGGAACAATACAACCGTTAAACAATAAATATATTTTTTTTTGTGAGTTTGTTAAATTATTCTTAATATAGTGATATTTTTTTAAATAAAGATTTAGAGTAGAACATACAAATTTTAATATTCACAATAAATTTTACTGACGTCCCAATAAAAGGAAAAACATGAATATATGAAATGAGTGCCAAATAATAGTGAAAAATAGTAAAAATTTCGAGTTAGGCAAAGTTATAATTCCTTTAAAACTGAACACCAGATGATTCAAATCCCCAATACGCTGTTGTTTTCTTCAGAAGAAACTAAAGGACGAAGGCAGTCCAAAAAAAAAACTGGAGGTAAAACCTAAGAGCAAAAACGAACCAACGGTCCAGAAGAAGCGCATCTCACCACAACACAGGAACAGGCACAGCTTTAGGCTTTAGGCAAGGAAAAAGGAAAACATCCCTATGCTAATGCCGTGACTAGGTTACTGCGAGCAGAAGCATTTAATGACCCCACTCAAGAAGCACTCCTCCAATAAAGGTCACTGTTTGACCCGGTCAAGCAGCAGCTATGCTACATTACACAACAAAAGAAGAGATAAGGCCGAAAACACCCAGGTTCAGGTTTCTCTATTCCATCCATCCAATACGAAGATACCGCCTTTGTCCTGTTCCTGCTTCCCACCCCAAGGCCCAACTGCTTTTCCTTCTACCGCTTTAAAATCAAATATCCCAATCCAAATTAGGCAGCCGGTAATGATGTATTAACAGACAACAGTTGTACAACAATTTTAAATATAATATATCGCTTTCTTCTAAAAGCATATTAAATTTACTTAAACAAAGAGGGACCAGCGATTTATTAGTCAGTAGTACAGATTCCAAGTCACAACCCACCAGATTCTTCGGCCATCTAACCCTTACAATAACCATTAACACATTCCAATTTCCAAGCATAGGTTCAAGACAAATACAAAATGCATGCCACCAATAACAACACCGTACGAGAATAGATTAAAAATAATAAATTTAATAATATTAAACAGCCACACTTCATAGATCGATGATAATAATAATACATTACAAACATTTTGAAAACCAACAAAAGATTTATACTTTATTCAGGGAGCCATCCATCCGCTCAATTCTTTTTGAATTTCAAAAAAAGAAAAAGCTGGGCCCTGCAAAAGATCTGGGACAGCTGCATAGTGCATCACCACTTATTTCAAAAACACCCTCCAAAATAACGCTTATTCAACAGTACCTTCTTCCCTTGCTAAAAGTTACTATCCGGCCAACCCAAGAAAACCATTAGAGCCACACCACCATTTTTAACAAAACCAATATCAAAATCACCCCTTTACGTATAATAATATAATAAACCCACATCATGAAAGAACAACACACCTAAACACCTACTTGAAACTTCTACCCAACTAATTCCTATCTCTATTTCCTAATTTCCTAACCACCAAATAACAAAAAGTTAGTTGAGAAACACAAATCCTTCATCATCAATAAGTCCATTCCTGGGGCAGATTCACATCATGTCCAATGAGCGGTCGAACCGACGGCTGAGATTTATCACCGCCACTGTACCTCTGATAGCCATTCGACGAAGCCATCATATTTGTTCGGCTTACAAGGGTATCTGAGCAAAAATTGTTCAAAACATTTCAATAGTTAGAACGAATTTCAGAAAGACAGATATAAAAAGCCAAAAGGCGCGGAGCACAAGGAAAAAATTAAAAAATAAAAATTTTACCATGGTCCAGGAGGACACCGCCATTGACGCGAGGCTGCACACCAAGTTCATCCAAATTCAGATTCAGAGTTTGAACCACTTTAGCTGGCAACAGCACAGTCGAAAAATCTTCAAAATTAAAAAATAACTAAAAAAAGTTAGATTCGAACAAGTTCAAATAATTTAATTTAATTTATTTAGAAAATTAACAAAATGAATGAAACCAAGCAAAAATCTTACTCGGCTTCTTGCGAGGCGGTTCAGGAGCGGGCCCCACACGGCGAGGCAAGAAGACACCTGTACCAGCAGATTCCCTCTTGGTACCAGTTTCAGCGAGGAAAACAGCCCTCATGCCGGTACCGGGTTGCGGATTCGGGCTTTGTTTTGTAAGAGGAGGCCACGCAGAGGGCGCTAGACCTAACGGAGTGTTGCTATTACCACGGAAGGCAGCAGGGCACCCGTTTTCCCCATACCCGCATCCGATATTGTTTCTACTTGGTTTCCCCCAACCTGCACCCATCAATTTCTGCTGCTGCTGGTGCTTCATTAGTTGTTGCTGCCTCAGATGGTAAAACTGCACATTTCAAGTACATATATAGGTTTAAAACTAAAATTCCAGAAACATGGGCAAGAAAATTGTCTTCAGTAAAATAAAAAAATAAATTGAATGGATAATTAATTACCTGTGCCGCTTGAATCTGGCGCTGAGTGAGAACAGTCGTTTGGTTTGGGTAGAGACCCGCATAGTTTTTCAAAGGAGCCGAAACGGGTTGCGGAGCGGGCTTTCTTTGCTGACCCGACACACCATAGCTATGGAAGCTCTGTGCGTGAGAGTTTTGTGCTTGGTTGAGCCTCATGCGCATAACTTGACCAGCTGCTTCATACAAGAGATCCCATGAATCTTCCTTGCGCTGTTCAAGCGGAGATGAAGGCGGTGAGTTGACCTCGGATGGTCCGTCCGGGCTCTCATGGCCGCACAGAGTTGATTGAGGTGAACCAGCCATTACCTAAGTGGAAAAATCAACGAAAATCAATATAAGAACTAAATAAGAAAATCCATGGAGGGAAGTTCAAAAGATGCACACCTTGGGGCTCTCTGATCTGATAGCAGAGCGTTCCTTTTCGTCGTTTAAGAGAATGGAGTGCGTCATCTGTTTCGTTAAGCCAGCCATGTAATCCTCATCTTCATCGCTCTCAGTAAGAGAAACCCTAGATTTTTCCTCTTCGGCGAAGAAATCATCGTCTAGGAACTCGGATGGAAGCCAGAATACCGCATCTTGCATCTCCTTCTCCATTTTTAAGGGAGATATTTGGGCTTGCTTCTGTTATTGTTTGAAAAAAAACAGAGGAGAGAGGTGCTAAAAATAGGGGAACAGAGGCGAAGGAATGAAAGGGTGTGGTGGGTTTTTGCTGGATAGAGAAGAAATAATAATAACTCACACAAGCTCCCGCACCACACAGCGGGACCCCCTTCCTCTCTTTCCTCTCTTCCTTTCCTTTTGGGAGAGAGATGGAGAGAGAGAGGCTTTAAAGAAGGAGAAGAGAATGTGTGTGGAATTAAAGAGCAATGGGTCAACTAGCCAGTTTCTCTGGCCTTATAAAAGAAAAGGAGGTACGCTTCATGGGTTCCTCTTATCTTTATTTAGTATTATATTAGTACAGTTGTTGTTGTTAAAATATTATCAAGATTTTTTTCGAAGAATGAGGGAAAATTAAATACCAATTCCCATAATTTGTCCACCATTTCTGACATATAAATTAAGTATTTCTAATTAAATAATTTAAGGTGGTTAATATTTTGAAATAGGGTCAATTGCATGGCACCCACTTCACTGAGTTGTCCGGTTGTCGTGGTTAGCTCAACAAACTTAGCGAGGAAACCTGGTGTGTAAGTTGTTAATGGGTCTCCTAATTTTTTAGTCAAGTTAATTAACTGTCAAGCCAGGTCTGTATTTTGATTATAAAATAAGATGGGGGCTTCTTTTAAATTTTAATTAATGTTCAGTTTGTTATAAATATGTCTGTGTTGTGGCGGGATGAAGAATTGAAGATAATAACAAGAGTGAAGTACCGTAGGATGGTCACGTAAAAAATGTTTGTTTCCATTATTACTCATAACTCTCTCTGTTCATTTAATGTCTTTTCAGAGTAAACAGTAAAAAGCAAAATTCACGCGTACTTTTTACCTCACCTCACCACAGGAACAACGGCCGTTCAGCGGTAAAAAGTATCTCATCTGCTTAGTTAGTGGTAGTGCTCACCTTGTTTCTGTTCCCTTCATTGACTGGCTCGGTCAAACTAATATGTGTTTTATGATATTATATATAATCAATCTATTTTTATGATGAACAGCCATTTCATGAGTTGGATTCATTTATTAAACATTTACTTGATAAATTTATTATTTTAAAATCAAACCATAAAATTTATTATTAACAGTTTAAGATTACTGAATTCGTTTTTTAAAAAAATTCCAACTTGCATACATGCAGTGCGGGCTATTAATAATCTGTTGAAAATTTTATCAATCTTGATTTTTTTTTTTTTTTTTATGTTCGGGCAGTTTTAAAATTTTGGATAACTGAAATAGGTCAGGCAAGACCACTTCAGTGGCTCCCATCGCTGTCTCATAAAAAAACAAATATTTCAGATTCCTTATTATCAGTTCTGTGTAGGTCTTATGTAGCGGTCCTTTCTTTTACTGTAAACATTGAGTCACGGACCCGCTACAAAAAAGAATGATTGAGAAGAAGCTGAACGGGATAGAGGTCAATCTATTCAGAGGAGAGGTGGGTGACCACACCGCTCCCCGTCCACCAAAAAGAATTTTGAATCTCCAATGAATTGATGTGGCGGTAACGGAGATTCTTAGCGAAGATTACTCGGTAGTAATGTTTCTGTCGTTTAGTGCGATTAACCGTTGCATATAACGGAGGTTGGGTATTTGATGTAACGGAAGAAGTTGGCACTCAACTGCCGTGATATACGGGATGGGGCCCACGAATCCCTGCTTCGCGGACGCCACTTCTTATTTGTATCCGGTTAACTTTTCCTTGTCCATCCAATACTCATCCCGCTCTTTTATTTTTACTGCATTACTTTGCCAGGACCCCTCAAACATTATGAAATTGCATGCCTTAGGGACAAAATCACCAGTGAATTTACTATGAACCAATTTGTAGCTTATATAATTACACTTGGATGGGAGAGAAATCATATGTATAATTCAATTTGAGCTGTATCTCTGTTCTGTCGTCTCCTACTCTCTTTTTCTTCTGTATCTTAAGTAGCATCTACCCAGCTTTTAAAAAAACACTTCCTCTTCTCAATTCCTATAAACAAACAATATGCATTCCTCTTCTCAATTTCTATAAATTATTTGAACTTGTTCGAATCTAACTTTTTGTTAATTCCTATAAACTCAAACACTAATAGAACTAGAAACTTCATTAGGAGAATTGAGTAGGCCAGCAGCTACATCAATAGCATTATACTCAGCTCTATCACGCAAACAGTTAGAGAGGTCCAACCCCTCTAAACCATGACAAAGTCCACAGTACTGCTCCGAGAATACAACAATCATTTTTCCTAGCGGTAGAACCCAAAGGAACAGCGATTAGGAAATGGGATGCCAATATGCCATCAATATCACTAAAAATAAAAAAATTATCACTTCTCGGCAGTGTTTTAAAATTCGGTTTATATGCGGAATTCGGAAGGCCACTGAATACCGAATATACAGTATGCAGTCGAATATACGGATTTTTATTCAGATGTATATATGCGGATTTTAAAATTAAAATTCATATTAATAAACAACAGCATAGCAAAAAACAAGCAACACAGCAAAAAAACAAGCAACACAGCCACATAAATTCAGAACCGTATATAGTCGGAACTGAATATTAGACCGAATATTCAGAACCGAATATTAGACCAAATGCAAATTTTCTATTCGGATTACAACCGAATACGAATATAAGGCCGAATATTCAAACCGAAATTTAATACACTGCTTGTCGGACAACATTTGTCGACTTAATCCATCAACACGATAATGAAAGAAACTTGAAACTGTCGGTTGACTTGTTGTTCCTAACCTACAGGGCGGACCCAGAGTATTCCAGGAGACAGCTGCCCCCTTGGATTTTGAGTTTTAATGGAGATTTATCAGTTCCGATCGACTTTGTCCCTCTTTGGAATGTTTTTGTCCCCTCTGGACGTTTAATTTGTAATTCGAGTTAAATTTAGGGTTAAAATTGAAATAAATCTGTCGAATTTTTATTAGTAATTAGAATTATAAGTCAGAGTATCAGAAATTACAAGTCAAAGCATTGGAAAGTATAAGTTAAAGCATTATTTTTTGTCAAGTACCCAATTGGTTAATGAATTTAAACCCGATTCGATAATTTTTTACCCCCCTGACGAAAATCCTGAATCCGCCCCTGCTAACCTCCTTTCTCTCATGTTTCTTCAATGGCCCCCAAATGCATTATGAGTAGGGCTACTCATGAGCCGAGTTGAGGACAACTTGGATTCAACTCGTGAACTCATGAGCCGAGTTGTTAATCCAGTTCCGAGTCAGAAACACCAATTTAGAATCAACTCGCGAGCAACTCGAGTCAAAGCGAGTCGACTCGCGACTCATAATATAGTACATAGTGAGACATCTAATTTAATTTCTAACAAAAAAAAATATTACATAGTTTACTAAAATAATACACAATTAAAGACAATACATAATGAGACACTGACCAATACATAACTAAAAATTACGAAAATACCAAAATAGTACATAATTAAAAATTACCAAACAGATAAAGTCTAACAAAATAATACAAAGTCTAATAAATTAACAAAACAAAAGAAATAGTGCATAATTTATCAAATTATCAAATATTGTGAGAAACAGGTATAAGTTTGGAGACGCAAAATTTAGGAATATATGAATTAGGGCTTGGTGCGAGTCCAACCGAGTTGATTCCGAATCGAGTTACAGGTAACTTGGATTCGACTCATAAATCAACCGAGTCAGTTTTGACTCGAGTCAATTTCAACTCGAGTTATTAGCGAGTTGAATCCAAATTGATTCCAAACTGAGTTTCGAATCATGAGCTTTTTGTGCACCCCTAATCGTGAGTTCATCCTTATCTCATTCTTCTTCGTTATTCTTAACTTCGTATTTTCCTTTTCTCGGACACTGCTATCAGCCCTATCATAGAAGAATCTTGATTTTTTTTTTTTTACTATTTCATTATACTTTTATTCTGCAATTTCAATTTTTATCGGATGCAAAAAAGTAATCTTTGATATTAATGAAATGGAGCGATATTTTGTAATTCCAGAGATGGATCCCTTCGAATTTTATATATAAATTATCATAGAAAAAAAACCGAAACCAACTTGATTGAAAAACTTTTTACAAAAATTATCGATACAAAAAATCAAATTCGGGATCTAATTTTCATACCAAAAATTCGCTCGTCGTAGTTTATATTCATCTGATTATTCCGTGTTACCGTGAGGGTACGAGTCTACATTAAATTTCAAAATAAACAAAAATATAACTTACCTATTTATTCAAATTAATATTTAAATTATTTGCAAGTAGTTATCAAATATAAACTTAGAGCATCTGCATCCCTGAAACTATTAGACTTTCTAATCTGACGTGGCAATTGCTAAATTAGTTTCAAGGATGTAAATGGATTTCTTATTTAGCAATTTTGCTCAATAATTTCTTATTAAGAAATCGTTTATAAACTCTGACGTGACAAAAATGTTGGCCTGTATTCGCTAAACTTAGTTTAATTACTGCTGATGTGGCTTATCAATTTTAATTTACTGAAGATGTGGCTTATTAGAAACTCTAAAATTAGTTTCAGGGATGTGAACATTTAGAAACTCCAGAGTCTATAATTTCTTAAAAGCAGTTAACGGTTATTTAGAAACTCTAGGAGTTTCAGGGATGTAGATGCTCTTACCTATGAATTTGTGATCTTGTGGTTCTTGTACGGGAACCAACAAACGAGGATAATATTGTCCTTCGTCATGTACAGAAAGACGGTAGAGGCCAATTCCATATCCAAATCTCATTCATCGTACGGGAGACTGGTTTCTTTGATACCGCTTCTTGACGTCATACTAAAAGAAAATTTGTAAATGTTGTCAAATTTTGACACTATCGGTAATAAACGTATAAATTTTAAACAATACAAGGCTAATTTGATGCATTTCTAATAAATTTTGGTCTAAAATAATACAAATAAGGTAAATTTGTAATTTAGTAATATTTGGACACCATCGGTAAAAAAATGGTACAATCTTCGGTAAATTCAAACAATACAAGGCCAATTTGGTGCATATCTGTTCAATTTTGGTCTAAAATACAACAAATATGATAAATTTATAATTGAGTATATTTTTGGCACCATCAGTAAAAAAATGATACAATTTTGGATAATTTCAAACAATACAAGACCAATTTGGTACATTTCTAAAAAAAATTGGTCTAAAATACTACAAAATATAGTTAATTTAAACTATTATCAATTTTGGACACCATTGAAACTTTTTAATACAATTTTGGTTTATTTTGAACTCCATTCGGACTATTTTGGACACTTATATACCCAACTAACTAATTTAAAAAAAATAAAATAAAGAAATTAAGTAAAAAAAAAATTACCTTTTTTACTGCCTCTGGTCCGCGCTGCCCCGTTTGAGCACCAAAATTGGTGCGCAACCCACTTTATAGTCCCAAACCCTTGGTGCACCTCCCAAGTCCGCGCACCAAACCCCTTTTTTCCATTTCTACCACCAACGCGCCCTCAGTCCGTGCACCAGCCCAATTTGGTGCACAAACTGAGGGCGCGTGGGTGGTAGGAATGGAAAAGAAAGGGTTTTGGGTGATATTGATTTAATTTGTATTTTATGAGGTGGTAACTAAAAAACTTTCGGTATCATCTAGGATTTGCTAAGGGTGTGAGCCATTCATTTTTTCTTCCTTATTTCCGTACAAAACCAAAGTCTATAGATCCCGTGGTAGAAAATATTTATCTACGTACCGAATTCGTCATTGTGTTTGTAGCTTTTGTTTGAAGATTGTTGTAAGTTTTTTTTTCAATTACGTAAATATTTTAGGTTGTAAATTGAAAATGATTTGAAGGGTTGATTGTTAAATTTTTACTTTTTTAGTTCGAGGAAATGTCTACTGCAATAGTAAATGTGTACTACATATGTGGAATAAAGGCATGTCGACTTTCGCATTTCCTGGTACCCACTCAACCAGTCTTGATATGCTAAGAAAACATACTTATGTTGGCATATGTTTGCCCTCTAGTCTGTTTGATATGACAATCAGTGCGTGTTTGAACACTGCACCATCTGGCTCGGCACTAATAGTTAGTCAGACCAATTACGACGCACCAGAAGATGAAAAGTACTAAATTTTTGCCTTCTTGATTTAGTGGCTGAGTCGATACCAATAATTAGTCAGATAAATTACGACCCACCAGAAGATGAGAAGTATTTTTATTCGGTTTTCATCTATCAACGCCCTTTATCAATCTAACTGTGGTTGAGGTGTGCCATCCTTTACATACCTCACTTCGACAAAGTTTCTTCCATTTGATATTGGTGAAGAACGCAGACTTGATGAGATGTTAATTCTAACTTATAATTGATCACTATATTAAATTCTAACTTACAATTTTAATTTAAAATTTCATAACAAGATTTAAAAATCAATCAATATTAAACAATAACTTAACCGACTCTTTCAGAAATAAACCTACTGTAAATAAATTAATCTACTCTTTACAAATAAAATCTCCATTTACAAAATCCCTGCACTTAAAAATATAAAAAATTGAACTATCCAATTAAATAGACACTACACTTAAATAAACTCTGAGTCAATAATTCACCAATAAAATTAGGGGCCAACATTTATTTACACTATAATATACAAACAAATATTCACACTACAAAAAATTATGTTCAAACTACAATACACAAACAATACTTCCGAAATTTTTATATTTACCATTTAAAAAAAAAAAGATAAACCAACAAGCCACGATTTCGTGAGAATTCCATATTTATCATGGATGCAACGATAAATTACGACCACCAGAAGGTGGAGAGATGTATTGGCTCCTACTCGATTTTGGTGCTGCATTTTTCTTCTGGTGGCCTCAAGTCCATGATAAAAATAGAATTTCCACAAAATCGTGATTTATTAGTTTATCTTTTTTTATAATGATAACTAGAAAAACTTCGGTAAGTACTTGTACTACAGATAATTATACCATAAATAAGTCACGCTACAAAAAATATACACTACAGTAACATATCCAACGAATATGTAGATTCGGGACTTTTGAATCTACTTGGAGAAAGATACAACTCTACGTAATATGAATCGAAAATAGAAGAGTTGAGAGGGTGAAAAGAAAAATTAAGAGAGAAAGAGGAAGGAGAAAGAGTGAAAGAAGAGAGCTCGTAGGAGAGTGGATAAATTCAAAAATTAATTTTAAAATTTAGTGGAGGGAGATGAGAGTGGGGACCACCCAATACCGAATTTGAAATTTGGAATTGCTTTGTTGATTTATGTGGCATCAGTTGGGATGAGTAGAATATAACCAAGTAGAAAGTCTATACGGAAATTCAATTTCAGAATAAAAAAGTGGATACCGGAATTGATTTGCGGTATTGAAGGTTTTTCAAAAAAATTAAGCAATCAAGTTGATTTCTATTTTTTTATTTTTTTATGATGGTTTGTATAAAAAATCGATGAATTGTAATAACTGTTCAAATTTATGTATCACTTTTAGACAAATTGCAATTAAATGTAATATAATTAATATATTAACTAGTGTTCTATATCTCTTAGATTATTTTTTTCTTCACTCCATGTGTTCATCATTAAAACCCTAGGAATCGGTTTTTCAAAGCCTAGTCTTCTCACATGTCTGTATTTGTAGAATCTTTGAATTAACATGCCAACAGAATGCTTCGAAAAAACGATTCTTTTAAATATTAAAATGAAAAATTAATGTTAACACTAGTTTGAACACTCTAATCTGCGTTTTTCCACCGTTTCCAACCCAAGTCTACGTGTGGGGGCATCATGGGCATAATTTCGGCATAGTTTATGGTGATTTAAAAAAAAAATTAGCAAAACTTTTTTTCGAGGTACAGTTTATTTAGCACGTACATTTTTGTAATTAGTTCGAGCTTACACGGATGCGCATTTTTGTAATGATTTTAACAGCGTTATTTTTACGGTTGCCAACCAAATCCAGATCAGGGTGGGGTTTTGTCCAAACAGCTTTGGACAAATTCTCATTCAAGCCGGACCTAAACCGTTTGATCTGTGTCAAAATCTGTACGAACATTTAAATTCAAGAAGCCATTTAAATTTATTAAGTTTTAAATATATTTGCACGAATCTCAATTCAAATCGGACGTTTAAACTTGATTTTGGATGAGGCATTGTCCAAAGCCCTTTGGACAAAACCCAATCTTATCAATGCAGATCCTCATCCAAAGCCTGACCTAAACCGTTTGATCTGCGTCAAAATCCGTACGGAGCTGGGCATAATTCGAAGCCATTTGGACTGAATTTTGTCCAAAGTCATTAGAAGGAACGAACATGACTAAAATGTAATTAAATTGTCAGATATATGCTCTGCTCTGTAAAATTCTAATGCCTTACGATTAAGTCATTAGAAGGAAATGAGAAATGCTCTGTAAAATTTTAATCAATACTATCAGATTGGGTTATATAAGTTCTTTCTTTACCTTATGATTAAGTCTTATCATTTAACCAATAGTAACATCGTTAAAATCCTTCTGTTAGACAAAATGAGAAACTGCTCCAGTTTTCTCTCTATATCTATTCTATTATGGAAACAAATCAGAGAGAATATCAAGAGAAATAGTTTTTCCTCTTGATTTATCTTATTAATATTAACTTTTTTCTGACATTTTATCTTTTATTAAAAATCAAAATATTCTCTCATATTTTATAGAGTTTAATGCTACCAGTAACAACTATATATCATGAAAAGAAAGTAACTATTAAAACACCAAGTATGATAAAATCTTACATAAATTTATACAAGTAATAACTTATCATCGTATATACTTCCTTAGAATATTTTGAGGTGAGCTTTTGATTTTTTTCAACAAATATTCTTTATGCACACACACTAACCAATAGTATCAAAGGAATAACCATGGTGAATTGTACCAATGGAATGCCTGAGGTCGCCATTATAGGGAACAAACTTGAGTAAAATTCCATGCTTTTCTAGGCGAGAGAGGAAGTTTGTCATAGATGATGGACCACCTATATACTTTCCTTATTGCTCTATAATTTGATTCCGAATATGAGAAGAACTTTCATATTTTGTTTAACAGAGAAATTAACAGAGTGTTTTTGATCAATCTTAATCAATTCCATCGCACGGCTTAAAAAGGCTTTGAATAAGCATCTGTCCAAAGCCATTTGGATAAGTTACGGACCCATTGAGCTGACCATGAGTCATATATTGTTATATCAACTCCAAAAAATGACGGCTTAATAGATGTCTTTCATTTTAGGAAGCAGATATTTTAATAGATGTCAAGGAATCGAACAAAAACAACAAGCATAGTCCGGGAAGAATTATTTATCGTCGCTTTTCCCGCCAAGAATTCCCGCCACAAATTAGTGGGTCCCGTTGGCTTAAACGACCTGACACCGGGCCCATCTAACGTACTACTTTCCTCTTATTTTCTGAATTATTAATTTTGTTTCACAAATGAGAGATTGTTTTGAATTTCGAACTTGACGCATCGTACGGTTGAATTTCAATTTGGTGTTTCCGTTTTCATTTACACATGGCACGATGATAATTTGAACTTTGAAGCAATTTCGGCGCTCGGTGCTCGCTTTTTGCCACTTCCCAATCGACTATTACGCGTGCTGTACGTTTGAATTTAAATTTTTTGTTGTTATTTAATTTTGAACACCGGCGCGCCATAGACCATAGTTGTTGCTCATGCTCCATTTAGTGACCATGCCTAGTAATTGCACATTTCCATTTGACAAACTAAAGCTCCATGTATCACCTGTCATGTAATTATGTAAATTTCTTTTTTTTTTTTTGTCGTTCAAAAGCCCGTAGGCATAATACAGAAAAGTTCCAGCTTACAATTATCAGCAATAGACGAATTCAGATCCTCTCCGGTACCGTAATAGAGAATTTTTTAAAATTATTTGGATGTGGACCGTTTTTTTTAACTTCGTGCGAATCTCAAAGCCCAATAATACTGCCTCCTGCGATAGCGCAAATCTCAACATGGGTGGGAGTTAATCTCAAATTGTAAAGTGAGGGGAATCTTTTACGGTACATGAGAGGATACTTTTCCGCAATAGACACCGCTTTGCCAGTAAGCTAATGAATAAAACATGAGATGGTTTGACAAGTAAGAAATAGTGCCTAAATTAATGAGTAGAAAACGACGCATGAGAGCGAGAATAAATAATTTAACGGAACAATTTTGGTTGCAATACTATTTTAATTTTATAGTGTGCGCTGCAGGAAATTAAAAGTGTTCCATTTTAAAAGAAAAAAAATGGCTAAGAGAGATCCTTCAAAAAATGATAAAAAGTATTATTAGGAATAATAATGTTTTTATTCAATATTGTCAAGGAAATTAATGAAGAATTAATGGTTTGTTCTTAACATATCCTAATTTATAATACAAAAGTTTTTATATTTGTACAAATTAAGATTTATATCTGACCACTTCTCTAATTTTTTTCACAGTCCCAAGTTTAAATCTTGCTAATTGATCGTCCGAAATAACTTATATGTATGTATTTAGCTCTTTCTGTTTATCAGCTTTATTTTTGCACACTTGATATTACTAAGATTTGAATTAACATTTAAATTAGGTTTGTCTTGGACTCTTGGGATTTAATTTAAGGCAGAAAATGATTTTTTGTTGGGACAATTTTCAACTTTTCTTTAGGCCATAATCAGGGGCAACATATTTTACTAAATAAGAATTTAAACATGGTCGTGCAAACAATAAATTTATATACTTTCTACCCATTACTATTGGTCAACTTTAATTTCCACACTTCAAATGTCATTATTTTTAACTTTTATTTTCCGAAGAATCCTTGATATTATAGAGAGTTGTCATGACAACGCTTCAGATCGTTTTGTTCTCAGATCTTACGGCTCTAATTTCTGTCCGTTTTAAGTTGTCGTATTTTTTGAATGCACCAGGATCACGAAATGAACCCGCTAGCTTCTATAGCTATCGGGTGTAGTCGTTAAGCTATTATTGTGTTCCGGGTGCAATCTGCCTCGAGATTCGATTCATGAATTTAGAACATAACAACTTCAAACGTTGTCCGTGAATCTAAACCGTCAAATCTACTATACCCGCAAATCGGACGGTTTATTCTTTGTTTTTTATAAGATTTTGTCCAATGCCTTCTGCACAGAGAAGTCTGTGTGGTTCGGTTTGTGAAGACCAGAACTTGGATTAGATTAGCTGGGAGGCTGGGAAGTTGAAAATGGGTAGCCGTTTTATCGTGCACCGCGCGACTTTATTCCTGAATTTGTGGACCCATTATAAGGTATCCTATGAGGCTATGAGCCTATGATCGTAGCTCAAGCGCAACGTATTTGATGTTGCAGCGATGTCCGATCTCCGATGGGACTTTTGCTTGGAGAGAATGTATCCGGACCCCCGTATCACTGTATCAGTTTTTGGGACCCACTGCACATGGCCATGGCCCATGGGGATGACTGGATGAATCAATCGGCTTTCGGCTCCCATCTACTTCACCGATCAATTGAAATAACCAAAATTACAACTCAATATATATATCAAACTAAAACTATAATAATTATAAACTCACAGGGCGATATTACGTCTATTTTTATTTTTATTTTATTTTACTAATCACTTTTTTGTTATAAAATATTATTTTAGTAAAAATTTAAGTCAACTCATCTAATCATTTAATTATCACCTGAGACGAACAATTTGAATTTTGAAACAGTCACATTCGCAATGTTATTAAATCAAAGACTCGTTGCAAATTTGGAATAGTTATATGCAGCCCGTCACACGTAAGAATACACGGAAACGGCCTCGCTTTGAAAATTGTGCAATACTTTTTTATAATAAAGTTAGAGAGGATGTCAATTTCTATGCAAGTCCCCGGGGCAAAATCATTTTATACGTGATTAATGCTACATGTACTTGTCTTTCTGATTTCAATATGTATTTACGCATTCAAATCTTCTGAAATCGGAGATCATTATCAGTAATTCTGAAATTTTTGAATTTCGAATCTAGCTGTTGAACTGTTTCGAGATGCGTTGCACAGAAAAAATTGGACGGCTGGATTCCAGATTTCAGAAATTTCAGGGGTGATCTCGGATTTTAGCTGATATGAAAAATCATTTTTATATTATTTAATTATAAATAATTATACTAGCATCCTATCGGATATTTAAACAAGTATCAGATTGAGTTCGGTTGTGGATCGTTAAATCAAAATCATATTCTATTCATTATAGTGTAGGTTTCAGTTTAAATATTTAAGTATTAATTTTGTAACGTATCTGTAATTTAACTAGTTATATTTTATTATACCATATTCTATTAAAATTAACCAAATCTATATCGGTGTAGGTTCAGTATCGGATTGGAACTGGATAATCGGATAAAAATAACAACTCTAGACAAGACAGTACATGAATCGATTTCGGATAGTATATTTAGATTTCTGAATTGGATTTTGAGAACTTATAAAATTGATTTGTTTCTAAAAGGCGATACATATTATTCATACTCTTTGAATGTAAGTATTTCGTCGTATGTATATGAGTATATATCTATGAAGCAATTATTTTTTTAAACTATTCTCTCATTGTTTTTAAGAACAGTGAGTCCAATATTGGGTATCTTTTAATATTATAAGCATGGTTGCATTTTTCATTTAACGACTTTGACCCTAAAATAGTAATAAAAATTTATTGATATTAGCACAAAATAATAAGATATGATAGACAATTAAGACCATAATAGTTATATTTATATTAAAATTTGTTTGTTTATAATACTTGACTCGACAAGCAACCCATATGTTACTTTTGACAATTAAGACCGATAAAAAATACATTATATTTTGACAATTGAGACCTATAAAATCCTTGCCTCCTTCGTGTAGTATGTTTTGTACAATATTCTTATTGCAATGTCAAAATTATATATTTATTAAGCTAACACCTTAATTTTCTTTATAATTGCCATATTCATTATATCACGTTTAAATTTTTTTACAACAGATAATATATAAAATATTTTAGTAATCAAAATTGTAACTAATCAAATCCACTAATGGAACGCTCGAAGGCATTAAAGGATGGAAAATTAAATAATCAGGACCAATAAAAATCACTAAATAAACGGCATATATATATATTACGTCATCTTGGACAATTTTTAAATTTAAACTGTCACTTTTGCCGACAAATCAATTGGTTTCGGTGGAATTTGAACACAAAATGCAACTTCACAGATTTGAACACAATTAAATTTTGCGGGGCCTAATTTTATGCTTGTCATTTTCGAACTTTTTAATTGTGCGAGGAAGAGAACTATCCTTTCCTTGCATCAAATTATATCATAAAGCATGGAAATTTTATAGAAGCAACCGACTGTTTTTCTGATATAATACCTCAAATTATAATCACGAGAAAGAAAAGCATAACGGCTGATACCATCAACCAGTGAATGTTTGCTTCTAGCAATTAGAGAGCTTTGAGTGAAAGTTAAGTATCCTATGATAACCTCCTTTTTTCTTTTTTTCCCATTAGTTCTTTATTTTGGAATGTTGGGGGGGGGGGGGGGGGGGGGGGGGCCAATGTCTAGCTGACACCGTTCGATTTGCATCAAGATTCGTGCATACAATTTTTAAAATTTGTGCAGATTAAATTAAGTCTGATCGGACCCGTTTGATATGTATCAAAATTCATATTTGTGCAGATTAAATATGCACAATCTTAATACATAGTAAACGACTCTGATCAAACATTAAAACCGAATTTATACCAATACCCATCAGACTGGTTCACCCTCAGCTGTTTTTACTCTTTTTTGCATTAAAAATTCTTTCTACATGCATTGGGGACCAATAGGTGGGACTTTGGGAGACAGATAAAAATTTAAAAAGACATGATGTACATGTAGAATGGCCAAATGGGTATATATTGGTCAACTCCAATATTATTTTATAATTTTTTTTTCTGTCCTTCTTGCTTTTGGCACTTTGTATGTATGCTTTAGGAATTGGGGAGATATTGGTGGCCTACCATGATATCTATCCCCTTATCTTTTTTTTTTTTTTTTGTTTCCATTGTGTTTCTTTTTATGTATTTTGATTTTGTTGGTATTTATTACAACAGAATACATGTTACAGTGCACCAGGTTCCTTGGCACTATGTCTGCTCCGATTCTGGCAATTGGATTGGTCTGGATTGTTGTCTTTTCAAAAAAGGACATCAATAATTAGTATAAAAAATTATTGGATGGGTTTGAGATTTGAAGTTGATGATGCAGTGCCACCTTGTAGTGAGAATCTTCAATAATTAGTACAAGAAATTAGAATAGCTTACAAGCATAATTTCAATTAATTGAGTCACTGAGTTTCAACTGACATCTGTAATCAAGTACTAATTAGATAAAGTTTAAGAAACATCACTTTGCTAGGCACCGACGCACTTATAAAGATACCACAAATTAATATATATTTATTACATATAATATGCAGATCATTATGAATGGTAACTTGAGGGTAAAGACATTGACAGCGAAGTTTTTACTGCGTACAGAGCACAGACAATTAGTAAGTCAAAAGGCGGTGTACTTGATTTGTGCGTTTCATGAAGCAAAAACCGGTCTGTTAATATATCTTTAACCGTGACTTGGTTACTTTTCTCTTTAAGAAATAAATAATGGTAACTTCATGCAACGAACGCACTGATAAAAAAAAAATCAAAGCAGCACTCAATATTATTCATGCGCTGCGTGAAGTAAAAAGTAATTTGTCAATATACTTCTACCTCTTTGAGAAATAAATAATGGTAGGCGTAAAAAAGCATGTCTTTTGGTGACATATATACCGAATGAGTAGCCAACTTGGCATGCATGAATGAACAGCATTGAGACAATGGAGAGGTGACAGCGGAATTCATGGCACGATGATTTGTCTGTCTATTATCTCTCTCTCTCTCAATCTAATAATATAATTAATTAATTCTACCATCCATAGTCCATAGTTCCATGCAGCCATACTATCATGCATGCTCATTGCTCTCCTCGATAAGCCTAAAATTAGGCTTGTCTCTACAGCCAATCCCATTTTCCCATGTAGGATGTAGGATGTAGCTGTTGTTAATTAATTTCCCACTTTCTACTTTCTAGTCCTGCCAAAGTGCCAATGCCAATGCAAATTGTTTGCACGTGGAATCATTTTTATTTGTTCGTGTCTTTGACCCCTACCAAATCTGATTGGTGCTTACCAATGCAAAATTATCTCAAAAATATCACACCGTTACACTTTTACAGAGCGGATTTAAGTCATATCTCATTTATTTTCTTTCGAAATTTTTGTATTTATGTATGAATTCTATAAAATGGTTTTCATTCTTAGCATGAAAATTTTATATAATTGATTTTCAGTATGTGTTTAGTTCTCGTAGTTTAGAAGTCTGATTCTGTTTCTGACACCTCAAGTCACGGCGCAGAGTGCAATACGGTAAAGTGTGTCTTGTATTGTGATCATTTGTGTGTAGTAAAAATCTTTCGGAATAAATAACACGACACGATACAATACACGAACTAGTCTGATCACGCTACGGTATGACACATGACAACATTACAAAAAACATGAGAAAACATAACCACACATAACCAAAATAACATAAAATTATTTCACTATTTATATTATTCATCAATTCAAATTTCAAACAATATTTTTTTTTAATTTTTTACAACATTATTTCTTTAATTTACGATCATGAACAACTGTTCATCATTTATGATTTTTATTTATTTTTTCCTACTTAAAACTAACTTAAAGTTTGAAACAAAAAAAATTAAACGGAGTCGAATATAACTATACGTGACCGGTAACGTCGCATTTGATGACAACATGACTAATGTGATCAGTCCTATAATTTTTATTACGGTATGACACATTCCATTATTCTGGTCATGACACGGTAGTTACGTCCCTTTGTAACTTATATGCTTCATTAATTGACAGTTATATATATATATATCTGTGTGTAATTATTGGCCTCACGGCTTTGTAACTTATATGCTTCTTATTTAGTTATGGGTTAAAATTATAATGAAATAAGTTGAGTCAATCTTAATCTTCATAATTTGTCTTATGCATTTGATAACAATAAACATGTTTTTTAATTAAAAAATTATTTAAAATTAAAAAAATTATAGATATAAGTTTAGTCTTATGCATTCTCTAGACTGGATGGATGCTCAAAACTAAGTTCATTTTTACTGGACAAAAATTTAAATATAGGTGGATATAAATCACATTACATGTACTTTTATTTTTTCTGGCAACTTTATTTTCACAACGTGCTATTAATATTATTTCAAATAATATCTCATACGGCAATATCAGTGGCACTAGACAATGCCAAGTTAGAATAACAACAATAACAATAAGAATGATAATATTAATACTATTACTAATAGTAATAATTGTTATAATAATAATAATAATAAAATAATAATTGTAATAATAATTACAACAGTAATAATAATTGTAATTACAACAACAATAATAATAAACAAATAATAACGATGATAATGACGATAATGACAAAGATAATGATACTAACGATAAAACAATATGGAATAAGTTAACACACCTATTTAAGTGGATTAATTTATGACGGCTTAAATAAATTTTTACCATGTTATTCCATCAGATTTTATTCGCGTTATATGGAAAGTTTGAAAATTTTCATATAGATCTCTGTATAGTAGTTGGTATTAAAATATGCTAGACATATAGAATTCTTGTTAGTTTCTTATGGGGTATTGTATCTTTTGTTTAACCTAAATTATTGATGTCAGTTATATTAATAGCAAAATTGATTAAATATGCATCAACAAGCTTATGATGCGTTGATCAGGATTTAAAAACAATTCATTTTCTATTGATATTATTGAGTACATTTCTAATAAACTATGAATTGATTCAGAGGATACAAAACCCTTTCTAGTCGGTTGTGGAAAGTAACAGCATCAATAATTCATTTTTGGTTAATTGAAATCCGCTGATTGATTAACTATATATTAAATTTTATATTATGTTAGTATTGGTTTATATTTTATGAAAGAATTTTAAATATGTATAGACAATTTATATTATAGTTATTGTGAATGATATGTATATTATTACTATTGTATATATTTATCTTTTACTGTCAATTTTTTAATCTGTATTTTATTCCATAAATATTATAATTTTACGCAATTGATAGTTGAAAAGGCGGTCGATAATTATCTGATATAAAATTACTATTTATGCACATGAAAACAAAAGAAAGTTGCTTTAACAAAGTCATATCTGTTTGATGCCAAGTCAAATCTAGCAAACAAAGTAACAAACCCATCATCATAACACTAAAATGCTGTCTTTTCATATGAAAGCAACATTTTAATTCTCTATTTTGAGTGCTTTCCTTATGTGGATTTGACTAGTCAAAAGCATCTCTTCAAGTTAAAGAAATAGATGATGCAAAATATTAATCCTTTTCTTTCCTCCTCGTTTATGGCTAAAGATACCACTGTATTTACATCCTGACATGTCTCCTTAAAACCTGCACGAAAAGAAAATGAATCCGATCAACAACTGGTTGATTTTTTTTTGTTGTTGTTTGTTTGTTATGGTTTCATTGGTTGAGAATGGATTTTATCAAACCCAACATTTTTTTTTTTCATTTTAGTAATTTGAACTTGCAACCAGCATGTAACTTACACGCTTGACATTATTCTTTTGTTCATGAGTTTATATGTATGTTTACTTGTTCATATAATTAATAACTTAGTAATTAATTGATTTTAAGAAGAAGAAAGGCAGCATTAATTAATTGCTGTCCGAGGTATAAAGAGTTTTTAGTTAGGGAAGAGCATGAACTAATACAAAAATTCAAAAATTAATTGGACCAAGTATACAATTGATCAAGATTATTTATGATAAAAAGAGAGATTATATAATGATATTATGATTCTTATAAACTATTTTTACTAATTAATACTTCTTTGATGTAGATAACTACATTTACTTTGCGTGAATTTCGACGAACTCGGACGTGTTAGAATTTATCACTGACTCATTTAAAATTTATTCTGGGCAAATTTGAATCCAGATTAAGTCTATTAATGTTCAGCTTATACAAGAATTAAACTTAATTTATTTAACAATTTTTATTAGCTAGAAAAGTATTATATAAATATTTAGTTTTCAGTTATATATCGTTCAATTAGAAGCCTAAAATTGTATATTAATTCGTATTAGTTATAAAAAAGGATGTACTTTAATCCTACGAGTATTCGACTTAATTATATATAAGACTTTTATATAATTCTACAAAGGTATGTTTGGTTGTAAAACATGAATAGCTAGAATAGGCAGAATAGCAAAATAAAAAATAACTATCATTTGTCTTATTAGAATAGTCAAATCTCAAAAATCTTAGAAATAGTCTACTCTAATAAGATAAAAAATTTAGATTTCCTATCTTGCTATTCTAACCCAACCAAACATCAAATAGGATATTCTGAATAATCTAATTCCAAAAATAGCATATTCAATCCAACCAAACATACCCAATTCAAATTATAGAAGTATTCGCCTTAAGTTATACTAAGTTGTATGTAATTGCGACCCAAATTAGGGCAAGTTTTGGATATCATTGTAACCCAAATTGTGATCTGGTTAAATCTGGATGTATCTAGACATGAACCCAAGTTTTGGATGTATCTAGACATGAACTGATGAACCTCCACTTGAGGGTTGTATTTTCTACAATTAACATTACAAACTATGATATACCCAGTGTTTTTCAGAATTTAAAACACTATGAACTTCAACTATGTAAAATTTTCTTAAATAACAAAAAAAAAAAAAATAATAGATATGAACTATCTGAATAGACGGGCTATCACGAAAGAGAAGGACAATATTTTATATTTAGTTTGTTTATTATTGTTTCTCAAAGATTTTGCAAGATTAATCATAATAAAATTCTCATAATTAAGTGAGATTACATGCGCGCATTTTGCATGCATTAGCAACTAAAAACTATGATTGCACTCGGTCGCACATAATTGGAGCCACGTTTGATAAATTTTAGATGTATTCCTGGTGTCATTCTGATTAAAAATATTATTAGGTTCTTTTTTTTTTATATTTTTTTTGGATGAACATGTAAATCGAAATACTGCGATGGATGACCTCATTATCGTAAAAATACTACAAACTGAAAGAATTTCGTTAAACTCTGACGCAATTATAGAATCTTAATTGTAGATTCAGTGTATTAGAAAATAGAATATGAATTGCTTTGGGTTGATTGAACACGACGCCACTTGAATCAGAAAATAAGAGCAAGTAGTGTGTTAGCATCCAATTTGTGGGGGATGACATAATTTGATAATGACTGGATGGAAACCAATACACCAATCAATTATAGTAGCTTAGCGGTTGTAACAAATCCAGCTCTTTTTTTACATGATTTTTTTTGTCACTTTCATATGACAACGACGCACGTAGCAGCAATATTGGACTGAATCTGCCACGTTACTTGAACAGGTAAGATGTACCATCTAATTCTCTATTTCTTTCTTTATTTGGTTTTTTTTTGTCCTTTCGATGTATTTCAAGGACATGAACTAATGTCATCATCTATCTACAGGAAATAATAATAACATGAAAAACAGATATATATGCTCTGCTGTTGCTTACTAATAGTCTGTTGTTATCAACATCAATTCGGAAAGTTACATTTTCTTTTCTTTCAAATAAATTATTAGCTACAGGTCCTGCTCCGATCGTAACCTCCGACTAGTGTAAAATTATTCACACAAATTCTCATACAAGCACAAATTATTGACAGAGTGTAGCCCATTTAGAGGCCTTAAGAGGACCATTATTTATTGGGCTTATTAGGGGTTTCTAGGTGCTCAAATGGGCTACGGACAAATTAAGTACATTTTTTTTTTTTTTTTTAGAGAGAATTAAGTAGCATTTGCTCTAGCATGTTCATGGCCCGTGACTATATGCTGATAATTTAGTTGGGGGGGTGGAGAGTAATGAAATAGAACAATAAAACAAAAAGATACTGGTATATGTGTAACATTTCTTGCGGGTGCGTATCCCTGTGATACCGCACAAGATACATCTACTCGGTTACTCCCAAGTCCTAACCGAGCCAAATTATTATTATTCATGCCAGATTAAAACGAACGGTTCATATCTTACTTTCTGAGGTACGGTAGCTCACTAGATCCGAACTCTTTTCCCTATCCCACACTCCCTTACAACCCTGTTAACAAAACGCAAAACCACTGATGGGATGAATAATCTGTGTCGGTATTAAAACACAACTAACTTGTCGACTTAGCAATCTCTTAAAAATGCTTCATCTTCTCTGCTTCTCGGCAAAAGCATTAATTAAGAGTGCTTACCAGTTACCAGCCTCAATAATGAAGAAAGCATCAGAGACTATCATTCTTACACCAAAAGTATCACAAAACAAACCAACAGTCTAAATCTCACTACTGGTTTCGAAAATTCAAAACCCAACAGAAACCAAACAACTATGCAAAATCGCAAACAGCGCCCTACAAATACACACAATTACTTGCGTACTTGTTACATATGCACCAGCTGAGTTCTGTCCTAAAGATACCATTACGGTATTTGACTCATCGATGCCCCGTCTCTAGTCTTAGAATGTCTTCCACGCTTTCTAGAACAATTTACCGAATAAACTGCATCTAAAGGATCCTAATCCAAAGGGGTACCAATGATATTAAAAAGGTTGCTATTTGATATACCATCTAATACATGTGTGCTTCTTTCAAAACACACTTTATTTCTTTATCAAAAGACCGAAGCAAAGCATACAAGAACAATCTCAAAGAGTTCACTTTTGGTACCATTCACCCGAGAAATAACATATCCCTTCTTTTCAGACTTATAAGCTGTCAAGACTTCTCTTAAAGAGAATACCTGGATATAAAGCTTTGTGTCTTGAATATTGGATTTTAACCATATATGGATAGAACTTACATGCAGCTTGGATTATTGCCATCCAACAATATTTCACGTGACAATTCTAACTATAAAATATACACAACATCTACAACTATACAACAACTGTTTTGCTTAAAAAATGACTATCAGAAAGCTGTACATTCACCTAAGTTCCTAGTATACAAGGGGGCTTGGTGAGAGCTTGTTCCCATCTGTTCCATCTAACGAGACCTGCATTAGTGTACACAAGTTTATTATTTTGATATATGTTTATGTAACAGACATGTCTGGTACAACTGAAAGTCTGACCTAACCAAAATAATGGGGGGCTGGGGGGGGGGGATTAATACCAATAGAATATCCTCATCGGTGCCAAAGGATTTGCGTGCTTCGTCTAGGCACTCCATGGTTACTCTTTCATACTTCCTAAAGCAAATTACAAGAGTAAAAACCTTCTCATTTTATATATTTGCCATCATAAAGTAATTACTCTACTCCTATAATAAACAACTGCAAGTTGCACATTTATTATCATTGGCAAAATTGTATGTACTCCTTTTGCAAAATGAGTAAAGAGAAACATATGACCCCACTAAAAACAGAAAAAATTATTATACCCAAAGAATACATGAGAAATAACCATGCATCTCCCACGATATTAGAAAAGGGCAATAGGTAAAACTAATTATGTGCAGCGGATGCATGCAATGAGTCTTGTTTGGCAAGTGTAAAAAGGTACTTTTTCTATTTTATGGGTGCATACATGAAACTAATCCATATTTGAGCCTCAAATTAGCATTTTCGCATACAAGACCAATCGAACAAATATACATGACGGAGGTGTAGTAGAACAATACAATATCAGGTATATTGCGTAAAAGTAAAGCAAGGTAAATGGGGTTTACCGGGAGCAAGCAGGATCTCTAATTTCAAATTCATTGGTACCAGCATCAAAACCACATATCACAATATAATGACCTGAATGACAGAGAGAAACAAGTAAGAATAAATAGTAGATGACTCAAATGCTACATACAAAAACTAGGATCGCGTGATGCATCAATGTACGTAATATCAAAGTTTGTGTTAAAGAGAATGATCATTCCTTTGGCAAGGCATTCAAGATAAAAAATATACCCCTTGATTGCTCAGACATAGTGCACGAGAAAAAAAAAATTGGGGAGGGGGAGGGGAGCGGGGGGGTGGGTATAAGAGTCAGTAGATTAGAGGATACAGACAAAGCATTTCTAGGGAAAAGTGATGTTTTAAATTCAAGCGTCCTACAGTGCAAAGTTGTTGGAAAACTCTCCTTGCAAAGAAATACTGAAATAGGAAAAGCAATCTGTCATATTTCAGGTAAAATGTGCTTGATAAAAGAGATACAAGTAAAATTTAGGTGGAGTGTTATGATTGGCAATGGTTATTTTGGCAGATTTCTGGCATGAGCAATTAATTGAAGGAGCCTCTTTGGCCTGTTTGTATCCCAGGCATTAAAACCATATGATATGAGCAAGATGTCAAAGTTTTACTAGTTGCTTCAGAGTTAGGTTTTTGTATAGTTGGCTAAACAATGGTAGGACCAAATAATAGAGTAGATAAGATTTGAAATATATAAGATTCCTTTAAGTAAGAAGCATTTTGTAGGCTTGTTATAAAAATGGGAAGTTCTCAGCTAAGAGAATTTAGTAAAAACAGGCTGAACTGGAGAAGCACAGTAATGCTTTCGTAGTGAGCTGGAAATTATTGACCACCTTCTTAGATGCGTTAATATTCAAGTTACTAAGAACTGGCTGAGTATAGTAATTGCGATATTCATGCAAAAACTGTTACTGAGATTTGGTTGGCAATATGACAATTAAAAGAAGTCTAACAGGAAATGTTTGGAGAGTGTATTTTGTGGCATATTATCGTGTACTTGGTTAGAATGAAGCAGGATATAGTTTGATCAACATGCACCAAAATCTGCTAGGTCTTAGCAGCTTGGAAGAACATAACACATGAAGTTTAGCGCCAGATAACAAAGCACAGGTTCCGGGAAGTATGGATGAAACAAATGCCTAACATGGCACAGGAGATATGCATGGAGGAGGTGCTTTGCTGGCATTCAGAGCCTGATGCATTTGCAAGGAGCTTTGCTGGCTTTATTTGTATGGTTGTGCAAAGAAAGAAGGAGGGTTTTTCTGTAACTTTTGCAAAATTATTTCCCTAAAAATGTTAGTATGAGGTAAGATAGCCGATTAGCCGGAGGTTTAGGTATCTTATCAGCTTTTGTCTGTGTTGGTACTGGTTGGATTTGATTTGGTGAGTTCTATCAGTATGAGAGATATATGCTCATTACAAGTATGGAAAGATATAGTTTGTACCGGCACCAGAGGGAAATTTGGTACAAATGTGTACAACCTTCTTTTTCAAAGAAAATAGGACATTATGCAATACAGATTTAATGCATAAGCTAGGATTGGTAGGGGTACTGATAAACAAGATCAGACCAACTAAAAGTTGACCAGAGCACTGCAAATATGTACCAGTGACAGTATAGGAAATAAATTAGTTTACTACCAATTCACAATATAAGAAAAAGTTTTGCAAAAATATAGCCACTAACCCGTATACTCAGACGTCTCGTTTAAGTAATTGCCCGTTCCGTCATCTATCCACGAGGAACTGCCCATTAAATTTCAAATTCAAAACTATCAGTTCTACCAAGATCTGTGAAATTCTCCTTCTCTATAAGGCAGTAACAAATGTTCTGAAAAGGTAAAAACATGGGGATATTCATGTATACCTTTCAAAATTCTCAAAACTATGTTTTTACCCCTCTAAAATTCATAATATCATATTTACCCTTCTAAATTTCAAAAACCTCACAAATTACCCAATTTATTGCCTTTTCTATTAAAACTCAGTTTAAATTTATAAAGTTCTCTTACCCAATTTATTAAGTTATAAAATATTCAGTCTTCAAATTGGTCGGTTTTCGAAAGCAAATGATTCATTACTCTACTCGTGATGCTTAGTGACATTTAGACAAAGGCTTCTCAGTGCGTTACAAGTAAGAAAATGAACCATTTTGTTCTCACAGCCAGTCAAATAGAAGACTGAACATTTCTTTGAAACAAACTACATATTTTTTATTTTATTAATGAAGGATGGGTACTTTATAATTTTAAAAGGAGTTTTAATAGAAAAGACAATAAATTGGATAAATTTGTGAGTTTTTATAATTTAGAGGGGTAAATATGACATTATGAATTTTAGAGGGGGAATACATAATTTCAAAGTTTTTGAGGGGTATACATGAAATTGCCTCGTAAAAATATGCTTACACTAGCTTAGTCTTGTCAACTAAAGCAACGGCGATGCAGCGACCAGAAAGCAGGAGAAGGGAAATATCATGCACACTGATTGTTCTGCACTGTGAAGCACAAATATATTTGTTAATCAAATATACCATACAGTAAAAAGAGTACTAAAAATTGTAAATTAGTTAAGTGTGTACCTGTATACTAATCCCAGCATGGATTGCTTTCGCAAACAAGTCAATTACTCTTCCAGTGTCATCTTCTAATTGCTCCTATTAAATAAGCTTGCCTTGTTAGAAAGAAGCCCAGTAGTTTTCTTTTTTTTTGAAGGTTAGCGGAGAACCGCCAACAAATAGAAGCCCAGTAGTTGATATTAAGGGATAATCAAAAGCTTACCTGATAAAAGCTTTGGGCTGAGTAACTTGGGTTCACACCAACAGTTACTGTTAAAAAGGAGAAATTCACTGAGAATTTGTGTAACAAGTATGCCAGATCAACCGTCCATATGCTGAAAATTCAATAAAATATCCTGTTAAAATACTATTTATTACTAATTTATAAATAGGGAAAGCTGAAGACCCTAAAATAAGCAAACAAATTTCAATCATCGGGCAACACCTCACTAGCACTAATTCACTGCAATGCAATCAATGATTAAACAAAACAAGGCAAACCTAGTGGTAGAGCAGAGGTCCTCAAGGTCAGTAATGTCATAGCTGTCAATTCCAAGGGTTCTCAGCACCATCAGCACACAAGCGAGTCCACAGTCCCAATTGAACATCTGCCTCACATGCGGTACCTAAATCCCCACAAAAACCAATCAATGAATATCATCAATCCAGATAAAAATTCAGATTTGCTACTGCAAATTACTAATGCAAAATCACTGACATCAACATGATAGGCTCGGCAACTCAATGGAATCGAATTGTCAGGATCACACTCCTGTTTCTCTTCTCCGTCGCCAATCATCTTCGCAAATTTATCTGAGATTACGCATAGAGGCCACATAACATCGTGCCGTTTGGTACCTGATTACGCCACGATGAGGAATGCGGCGAATTAAGTGCAAGAACGCGTCAATGGAGAAATGAGCGGGACATGTAATTCACCTCCTAAGGAACAAGCATGGAACGGCGCATGATTCAAAGAAAGAGTCCGAGGCGAGCGCCGATTGAGCGCCTCTTGCTCGTTTCTCTGCTGTTCCTGTCCGAGGCTTGCGCCGATTGAACCGTGGCAGAGCAGTTTAATAGAAGGTGCGAGGTACCGCCGATTATGCGCCACGAAAGGGGATTTATAAGAGTCGGAGAGAGGAAGAGACTAGTTTTCATTTTCAGACCTACCATGTCGCTGTTCTCCGTTAAAATGTGGTCTTCTTCTACATTTTTCCGGGTAAATTTTTAACAGTGGCGTTTTGACTTCATGCAGCGTGGATACTATACAATAAAAAAAGTGCTGCATATGTTAACGCGCTGCACGACGCCAAAAGCCCTCTGTCAATTTGTTTACCCATATTTCCCTCCCATAATGGAATTGATGAATTTGGGTCCGGTTTCTCTATTACATTTCTCCGGTATCCCTGTGACGAGGTCACTGAAAATTTAGTCCCACAATATTTATTCATCTCGTGTGGAATTTCGAAGGTGCCACATGTCGGGTGTTCCGGACAAATGTTGTTGAGATAAATGTAACAGATGATCTGGATTGATACATAAGTGGGATTCTCCAATTTACGTTTTGGACGACGTAGCGTGACAGCACTGGTCTCCATTCCCAATTAACCTTTTAAAACTTTTGTATTCCCAACCAATAGAACATGCCACCAAATTTGTAAAAATATCGTCAAATCAGTGCGTGCATACAAAGGTGGTTTTTTTCCAGAGGATCTCATCTACCGGCTGCTGCCATAAATAAATAACGCATGGCCCTCCCTAGTCCCTAGTCCCTAGGCTTCGAGAAGAGCAGGGAATGATTT
The DNA here is from genome assembly GCA_025461045.1 of Carex parvula. Lineage (NCBI taxonomy): Eukaryota > Viridiplantae > Streptophyta > Magnoliopsida > Poales > Cyperaceae > Carex > Carex parvula. The sequence continues at coordinate 6,985,998 of JAJGRW010000050.1, read as the reverse complement.
TAATCCAGTGTCGAGTCCCGACAACAGCATCCTGCATCTACTTCCGGGTCGAACCAATCCACCCGTGATCCGTTAGTGCTTTCTATCGGACCATAGCAAGACTTACTTTAAATAAGAAGTCCGGCTACTATATCACTAGTGTCATTCAAAACTAAATAATACCACATCTTAAACCATTAGATCTACTTTAATATTCGTGTACAAGATAGCACTAGAATAACACTAGTGTCTTGTACGAATATTAAAGTAGATCCAATGATTTAAGATGTGGTGTTATTTAGTTTGGAATGACACTAGTGGTATAGTAGCCGGACTCTTAAATAAGAACGAAAATATTCATTATCTCAAATCTAGATCTAAACTGCATTTTTTTTTATTCGAGGTCTGATAGGGCCATGTTCCACAGGCCCTTTTATTCTAAACTGGGCCATGAAAGACTGGGATTCGGACTTGAACAAGGCCAACCCGATGTCATATGAAAAAGCCCAAAAGCTCGTTAAAGTCAGGGCCCAATATGCCGGCCCCAAACCAGAGCCTTAAAATAGGCCCATGTCAACCGACATACGGGGTAGCCGGGGAAACGGCTAGCTTAATGCCCACGTCCCAGTAACAGCTGACATAACTGCCCACGATCTCCATAAACGCCCGAGATGGCAGTTATGGCTGGACTATATAAGGCAGTGATTCCCATGAGACGGGGGACGCAATTTTCACATAGAGAGACTATACAGGTTAGAGTCAGAATCTCTCACACGCCACCCCGAGTTCATAACTCAATTCGCACCTCGGCCTGTCATCTCTTGACAGGACGATTCCAACTTAGCCCATAATTACCATACGGCCTCATCTCCCGAGATAGGACGTATCAACCACCGTGGGGCCACGCCTAGCTCGCTCAACGAATTAGATGGCTCATCCATCCACATCGACCCTGCTCCCTCCGGGGGTGACGACCCCTCCAGGAGTAACAATCACACTCCCTCCCGGGGTGACGCCACCAACAGTGAACACTTCGCAGAGCCAACCTCTAGGGGCGAGGCCTAGCAGCTCAATGATGCGACCCCATGGTCCCCAATCTGCTCAACCTCGTCGCACAAGCCCCGACGTCACTCGACCTCTGTTCACCGAAGGAAACACTACCATGCCACTCCACACCGAGCACAATCAAATGGCTGGTACATTTCACAATCAGGTAAACGGTACTTATTACAATCCGATAGCGGGTACCTATCAAATACCGTACACACCGTATTACCAAACACCGTTGTACCAATATGGTGCGACCCCCTACACACCTTACACTCCAATTGGTCCCCAATACGGTACGATCCCATATGTTGCACCCTCCGGACAATGGGGGCCGGGAGGTACCCAGGGGATGTACCCCATGACAGGTCCCACTCCATATTCTCAGCAAATGCCAATACGGCCTACAAATCCAATTGTGACTCCCAACATGCCTGTACCTCGGCCATTATCGGCAAATTGTGTCCACAGCCGAGCAGCAAATGTCTCCCCGAGGAACCTGGGTTCTCGATTTATACAATGCCGAACCGGTAACGAGACAGATACCCCTTCACTACCAGAGCAACAGGTCCAATCCGAGCGCAGGGACCAGAATGCCGTACCAACAGGGGTACACCCCGATGTAGGAAGACGCCCGGAAGGTCAGGACGAGAATGGAGGACCTCATCCTGAGGAAGAACCACATGCCGCAGGTCCCGAGATCCACCGTAACAACGAGCGAGGATCAGCCTATCAAGGCGGAGGGCCGAGAACCTCTCGCCGAGAACAGTCTCGCTCCCATAGAGAACGTAACCAGAGTCCGCCCCGAGGTCGGGATAGAACACGCCGCGATGACCGAAGAAGGAAGCGGCGATCACCTACCCCTACCCGAGGTATCAGCATGGCTCAAGTCGAAGAATTGATCCAAGCCAGACTTGCGACCAAACTGGCTGACCTCGAGTCCCAAAAGGCAGGCTCCTATTCTCGCCCTATGGGAATCGAAGATGGCCCGTTATCCAGAGATATCTACCGCCATTCAATGTTGGATTTCAAGTATCCTGCAACCCTTCCCAGCTTCCGGGGTAGTGGAGATACACAGGATCCGCACAACTTTGTGTACGGGTTCCTTGAGCGACTCCGCCTTCTCGGAGCTACTGATGCCATCATGTGCCGAGTCTTCACCACCTGTTTGACTGGAGAAGCGTGGGACTGGTACATGACATTACCTCGGAGGTCCATTAACAAGTTCGAAGATTTCGCAAAACTGTTTTTGGAAAGGTACACAATCATAAAACCTCCACCCGCCACATGCGAAATGCTCCTGGATATCGTCCAGGGACAGCGTGAAAGAACAGGCGCGTTTGTCAACCGTTTTATACAGGCATCCCGGCGAGTTCAAAACCTGAATGAAGAATTTGCTCTGGCTGCCATCAAGAAGGGACTCCGCAAAGGGGGTCCAGGAACCTTGCGTTACGAAGCCCATATGAGAAAGATGACCACTTTACGAGAATTCGTAACCTTTGCGGAAGGCTACATCCGCGCTGAAGATGACAATGGGAGCCCCACGAGGCCTAGATCTCGGTCTCCCCGACGTCAAACCAACCGACAACCAGCTCAAAACAGGTTTCGCAACCAAAGAGAACCTCGGCGAAACCAACCAAACCAGCCAACCGAGCAAGAGCACAAATCTGGCACTGAGGGATACCGACAACACTTCGTGAAGTATGCACCTCTCACCAAGAAGCGACACGAGATGTACAACATCATTGAAGAAATGTTTGAGCTCCCACCCCCATTGCCTAAAGGCATTTTTGCAGTTCAAGATAACTCTCAGGAGTGTGCATACCACGGATTCAGCGGGCACTCCACTGCGGATTGCCTTCAACTCAAGGACATCCTGGAAAGATTAGCACGGGAGGGTAAGCTGATCGAGTTTATCAATCCCGACTTCTTCAGAAAATACTCCAGGAAATACAATGGTAAGGGTAAGATTTTCAAGAAACCTATCCCTTACAGAGAAGATTATACTGGGCCCAGGGTTGGACAAACTGGTCCCCAGACTCAAGGTGGGACCGAGAACAGACGCCAAGAGAGGCAAAACAGTCCAGTCATCAACGTAATCAGTGGTGGCCATCGCGGTGCCATCCGAAAAATCGCACCTCGGGACAACCGAAAGCCATACCCTACGGTCCTGCAGGTTGAAACTGCCATTGACAAGAAGCGACCGCGACCCGAGGAAGCAATATCCTTTTCCGAGAAGGACTTAGGAGACATCTCGAGCCCGCATGACGACCCTGTAGTATTGAATCTCAAGATTAACACACACCGGGTTAAAAGGGTGTTAGTCGACACTGGAAGCTCAGCAGACATCCTGTACCTATCGGCCTTTACACAGATGGGCCTCGATATTCGTGCCCTCCAACAACACATTTCCCCTCTGATAGGTTTTACAGGCGATGCCCTTCGACCTCGGGGGATGATGCCCCTCAAAGTTACATTTGGCACCCATCCTCGAACAGTGGAAGTCATGGTGGACTTCCTCATTGTTAATGCTCCCTCAGCATACAATGCGATTCTAGGGAGAGGAACTCTGAACAAGATCGGTGCCATCATTTCCCCTTCCCACTTGAAAATCAAGTTTCATACAGATAATGGGATAGGAGAAGAATGTGGTCAACAGCAAGTGGCCCGTGAATGCTACCTGACTTCCATTCATAGTGAAGGAGGATCCGTTCACCAAGTCGAGCAATCGGATGCAAAGACCAACCAACAGCGGTTGCGTTCAAGTACTGATTACCTACCTCCTAACACTAATCTAACGCTGGATCCAGTTGATAAGGCTGAGACCAAAGTTTCCCTTGAGCCGGCGGACGAGGTCGAACAAATCGATTTAAGCGAGGGAAGAACAATCAATATCGGAAAGGCAGTCAAGGGGCAAGCGAAGGAAGAATTAATTAAATTTCTCCGAGAAAACCAGTCTGTTTTTGCCTGGACAGCAGCCGACATGCCGGGGATTCCGAGGTCAATAGCAGAACACCGACTACACATCAAGCCGGGTTCAAAGCCGGTTAGGCAGCGGAAACGCAATATGGGGGAAGAACGGCAGCAGGCCGTAAAACGCGAAGTCCAAAAACTGCTCGACGCAGGTTTCATCCGAAACGTCGAGTGTCCCGAATGGACAGCCAATCCCGTGCTTGTCAAAAAGTCCAACGGCGACTGGCGCATGTGTATCGATTACACGGATCTTAACAAGGCATGCCCCATGGATCCATTTCCTTTGCCAAAAATCGATCAACTGGTCGACTCCACCTCGGGACATGCCTATCTCAGTTTTATGGATGCATTCTCCGGGTACAATCAAATCCGGATGAACCAAGATGATGAGGAAAAGACCGCCTTCACTACCAACTCGGGGCTATATTGCTACCGGGTAATGCCCTTCGGGTTACGCAATGCTGGGGCCACTTTCCAGCGCATGGTCAATACAGTGTTCCATGAACAGATCGGACGGAATGTAGAGGCGTATGTAGATGACCTGCTTGTCAAGAGCATGTCCGACTTCGATCATGTCCGAGATCTTCGAGAGACCTTCGCGACACTGAACTCAGCCAGCATGAAACTCAACCCAAAGAAGAGTTTTTTCGGACTAACTGGTGGTAAATTCCTCGGTTTCATGGTTTCTATGCGAGGTATAGAGATCCATCCTTCCAAGTCACAAGCCATCCTCGATATGAGGCCACCTCGGAACCTCAAAGAGCTACAATCCCTTACGGGAAAGTTAGCTGCTCTCAACAGATTCATTGCCCGATCCGGGGACGTCTGTTTCCCGTTCTTCAAAGCCATGCGCAAGTCGGCCAAGTTCGAGTGGACAGAGGAATGTGCCATGGCTTTCGAAAAGATAAAAGCATATCTTACCAATCCACCATGTCTCAGCAGGCCTACAGCGGGCGACGTCCTCGTGTTGTATTTGGCAACAACGGGTCATGCAGTAAGTGCCGCCCTTGTTCGAGAAGAAGGGACGAGATCAGAAGCCAATTTACTTCGTCTCACATGTACTCCGAGATGCTGAAACCAGATATTCTCAGATTGAAAAGGCAGCGTATGCTCTGGTCATAGCTGCAAGGAAATTGAGGCCTTATTTTCAATCCCATTCCATTAAGGTTTACACCGGGATTCCCCTCAAGAAGGCATTCGCAAACTTCGACTCATCCGGGCGATTGTTAGCTTGGGCGCTCGAATTATCAGAGTTCGATGTTTCCTTCCACCCCCAGAATGCACTAAAATCTCAGATCTTCGCTGATTTCATCGCCGAGTATTCTGGAGTTCCTCCCGAGTCTGAGGGATGTTGGACAATCCATGTCGATGGCGCCTCTTCTTTACAAGGGGCAGGAGCCGGGGTGTCCCTTACTGGCCCACAAGGGGAGACCCTGAACTATGCTCTTCACTTCCAGTTCCCAGTAACAAATAATACCGCGGAGTATGAAGCCATGATAGCAGGCCTTAAACTAGCCAAAGAGTTGAGCGCCCGCGAAGTTCATCTTCGCAGTGATTCAGAGTTGGCAGTCAAGCAGATAAATGATGAATGCCGAGTTATGGACGAGAAATTGCGCAAATACCGACAGCAGTTTCACCTGCTCAAAAGCCATTTCGACAAGGTTGATATTCAACATGTCTCGCGCAACAAGAACTGCCAAGCTGATGCTCTATCCAAACTCGGTGCCGCGGGTAATCTGGACAAAGATCGCCCCGTGATCGTTATGGATATCCCAGAATCCAGCATCAATCTTGAAACCACCAACGTACTTGCCATCAATGACCCCGGGGAATCCTGGTCTATCCCGATGTGGAACTTCCTCAACACTGGGATTCTTCCCACAGATTAGTTGGAAGCCCGACGTTTGAAGAGAATCGCACCGATGTACTCCATATTCAACAATAACCTATACAAACGAGGATACGTGCGACCTTGGCTCAAGTGCGTTAATGAGGAAATGGCTTTACGAATGCTTTCGGAAGTACATGAGGGCATTTGTGGAAGTCATCAAGGAGCCAAAACTTTAGCTAAGCGAATTCTCAGAGTCGGTTTTTATTGGCCGACTATGCAGCAAGATGCAACAAATTTGGTTCGAAAATGTGAGCGCTGCCAATACCACAGCAAGTTGAGCAACATCCCGGCATACGATCAGATATCCATCTCGGGGCTTGGCCTTTTGACCTATGGGGGATAGATATAGTCGGGCCGTTTCCCAAAGCTGTCCGACAGCGCCGTTGGATTATCGTAGCCGTCGAGTACTTCACCAAATGGGTGGAAGCCGAAGCACTAGCCAACATCACTGCCGCCGCAGCAGAAAAGTTCATCTGGCGGAACATCATTTGTCGTTTTGGCATACCACATGCACTCATCTCGGACAATGGAACACAGTTTAATGCAGCCAGCACCGTGACGTTCCTTTCCAACTTGGGTATCCAAAACAATTTCACCTCGGTCAGCCACCCGGCTAGCAACGGATTGGCAGAAGTTACCAACCGCACTATCCTGGATGGACTCAAGAAAAAAGTGGCGGCAAACAAAAAGAATTGGCCCGACCTCCTCGATGGAATCCTGTGGGCTTATCGCACAACACCTCGCGAAGCCACGCAACAAACGCCTTATTCTTTGGTGTTTGGGATGGAAGCAGTTACCCCTATTGAAATGATGGAACCATCTCTTCGCACTCTGACATATTCCATTGAGGAGAATCGCGATACCCGTGCTGCTGAACTCGACCTTATCACAGAAGGTCGGGAAAAGGCTCGCATCCGCACCACGGAGTATCAACGCAGGGTTAAACGTGCATTTGATAAGCATGTGGTACCTCGGGAATTCCAACCAGGCGATCTAGTTCTCAAGACAGTAGAAGCAACTGGCAAGCATGTTAGTAAATTGGCTCCTCAATGGGAGGGACCTTTTAAAGTCATCCGCCCACGAGAAAAAGGTGCTTACGAGTTAGAAGACCCAAGTGGTTTCATACTCACGCGTCCATGGAATACTTGTCATCTCCGGAAATTCTACATTTAATGTATGTCATTTACATTTAAGATGAGATAAGCCTTTATTTTTTATGAGTTATTGTATGGTTCTAAACTTTTATCGATATTATGAATGATTGTGTTTTGGGTCCGAGATTATATGAATGAAAACCTTTTATGGCAACGAATTTATCTCGAGTATTATTCCCGACATATACATACAACTTAATGTAGTCCCAAGAGACGACGACTGATGATCAGTAATTTGAATGTCGGAAACATTTATCGAAAATCCTAAGGGGTAACGCATACGTTTTTCCCGACTTTCCTTTTCCCCGATGTTGACCACTAGTCGAAAATAAAGATAAAAAAAAAGGGGAGAAGGATATCCTTAATATTAGGCTCGTTTACAAAGACATTCATATAATACACCGAGATATATTTCAAAACCGAAAAGAATCTCGGGAGATACGTCACATGAATGCAACGAGAAATTTAAACAGAGGCATTCAAGATAATATATCGAGATATATTTCAAGAACGAAAAGAATCTCGGGAAAAGATAAAGTAAATGCAACAAAAGTTTAAACACATTACACATCCTAGTACAACATACTCTGTTAAACCCTCACATCCCGAGGATATAAAAATACTAGTACAACATACTCTGTTAAACCCCCACATCTCGGGGGTATAAATAAAATAATACGACACAACATTGTTCAGACCCCCACATCCCGGGGGTACAAATAAAATTTCCACACACTAGAAAGATCGATGTTGCATCCACTGCTTGATCATTACACTTCCTGTAGACATAATAAAAGGAGTAAGATTAAGTATGAAAGTAACATTTCGATATCTAGATAATAGAAGTTTTTGCTTACCGAGGTCGGAACCTTATCGGACTCAAGAGCACCGGCTCCATCGTCACAAGGCAAGCTGGAAACATCCTCCGGACCGTTTCCACCACCTTGTGAATCTATAGGGTTCTCTGGCGGGACAACTGGGTCTGTCCCGATATTAACCTCGGTGATTACAGCAGTGTTCGCCTCGGCGTCTTCTGTGTCATCCTCCTCGCTTTCCGAGGTCTCGGATGGAAACCCGTCGTTCAACCCTTCGGCTTCATTATCAGGAAGCTCGAGACACTTAGGCCATTTGTCTTTCGGCCAAGGATGAATGATCCTCCCAAACTGATGGTTTTCAAGTTCCAGCTCCTTCTGGAATGGAGTACCATCCGGGTTTAATAACACATCCCTTCCTTCGTCCCAACTATAACTCGAGAGATCTTTGATAACAAGCTTCTCGGGTTCCACTTTAGTAAAACCCAGATGCTCGGGTTTGAAGGGGTAGATTCCGGTCAGCGTACTCAAATAAGTATAGACAGTCTCTGTCATCATTTCTTGACACGCGTATGGAACGGCTTGAGCAAAGGCCTTGCTGCCTAGAAAGTTGCTAAGTGTTTTCTTTTTCAGACTTTCCATCTCGGCCTTTAGTCGGCCATTCTCCGACTTCACCTCTTCCGCCTCCTTGGCTTGAGTCGCCAACTTAGAATTGAGGACATCGACCTTGTCCTTGCACTCTTTAGCCTTGTGCTTATAGCGCTTCGCTTTCTCCTCGTGATCTTTACGCTCGGCATCAGCCCTCAAACCAACAATCCTCGCCATCTCGTATTTCGCCTTGGCAACGGCCAGATGACCGGTGGCTAACTTGTTTTCCTGGTCTTTCAACCTCGCCAGCTTAACCCAATAATCCCTCTCCAGGATCGCCTTATTGATCATCTCTTGATCAGTAGTGATAGTAAGAGGACTACGATTTTCCAGGATGTCCTTCAGGAACCCAAAGTACACCCCGGCGTCATGCAGCGACCTTACCACCTGACCAACCACTTGATCAGGATGCTCTTCAGCCCATTTTTTCTGACGAGCGGTGGTAGTCAGCCTAAACGTTTCCCGAGAAAATGCAGCATGGACCTCGGGATGTTCTTCTTCTTCCTGCATGTTAGAATATCCAGGGAGGTAAGCCAAAATACTATCGGGAAATCCCTGTGAGATATGGGTCCCCCACACGAATCCCGTCGCCCGACCTTGCTCGGATATATTCGACTTGAGGTGTTCGGTGTGCTCCTTTGCGGGATCCCACACGTCGCGCGCAGCTTCTTCAATAATTCTTTGAAGATCCTTCTCAGCAGCCTTAACAAGAACCTCAGGCGACTCTTCTTTGGCGACCTCGGACACCCCTAACACGAGGTCAGCTTGAACCTTTTGCTTCTTCGACTCAGGTTCTCTTATCGCAACTTCTTTTCCCTTCTGTTGTCTTGTTAAACGCACGGGAGGGGTAGCAGGAACTTCCTTTCTCTTCTGAGAACTCCCGAGCTTGGAGGAACCAGAAGCACTGCCCTTGACTCCTTTGGCAGTTGCTGCAGTAGACTTCGGGCGGATTATTACAGGATTCCCCGACCCCGACTTTGCAGTCTTCGGATCCTTGGAAGAGGAAGCCGGCTTTTTAGAGGTCGCAAAGTAATTCTCTTTCGCGAAGCCGTCCTCCGGAGATTCAAAAACAAGCACTGAACGACCGGCCTTCCAAGGTAAAGCCATAAACCCGCGTCCTGCGATAATACCATGCATTAATAATTTGTGTATAAAAAAATGATTGATGAATAGATGCGATGCAAAGGTATATCGGGTACGAGGTAAAACAGAAGACTAACTTGTGAAATATTCATCAAGAATATCAACAGTCTTTAAATCTTCCGATGTCAGAGAAGGGGGAGAACTAGGGATCAAAGTTTCCTTCGTTAGACGACGCCATTTCCTCCGTATCTCGCAGAAACAAGACAAATCGCCGGGATTCGCGAGATAAATCCAACCTTGATTCCAATCGTCCACCTTAGATATACTCTCAAAAAGTGCAATCTTACCACGCTTCCGGATTGCAAGATGACTCTCGGTATTATATATGGGAGAAAAATAATGAAAGAACAACCCGACGTTCGGCCAATACAGCTTTAACTCGGGCATATAATCGAACAAATATTTGAAGCTCATGACATAACACCAAGCAGGCCCGGTTAACTGTGCAGGGGCCACGTCGAGATGTCGTAATATTTCTCGAACGAACCTAGAAACCCTGATTTTAAACCCACACTCGGGCATTTTCCAATATATACATGTTCCTCGTTTCCAGTCATGTGCCCGGTCATCCGGGCCCGGGGCTACCAAATCAAGTACATGTTCAGGATAGTCCTCTCGGTCGCCCTCATCCACAAGTTCCTCGTAAAAGGCATTGGCGTAATCTTCACATTGCACAACCCGCTTGGGAGCAATATCAGCCGATGTGGGAAACTTCAAATCAAGTGGACGACCCTCACGAGGACCAATGTTTTCATGAGTCTTTTTCTTTCTTGGCTTTCGAGGGCCTTGAGACGTTCCGGCTTGGGACAAGACAAGTTCCCCCCGAGATTGATTTTCTCCGTCCTCTCTTTCATCACTAATTTGATCTTCCTCAACGTCTTCTAGTAATATGTCGGGATTTGGGGGGGTCAAACCATACAGACTTTTTCCCCGACCTGGTCGGGGAGGATGGTGAAACAGTGGTGATACCTCCCCGGAGGCATCAGATGATTGGTCTCGGGATCCATCTTGTTCATCGGCCATTTCTAAATTTTATAAATAAACAGGATTGGCTTAGGTAACCAGTGTTGTTTGGACTACCGAGTTACAAATCATCATTTTAAACATATACATACAAATTGCCGAGATAATGAAATTTGTGATAGGCTATTAACTACATTACCATACCAGGGTTAACCAGTTCAACCATTCTTTCAAACTCGGCAATACATATGCATAACGAGTTAACATAAAAAGCAATCAGCGAGATAGCAACGTTTACCTAGTATAGAAATTCCCTTCGCACCTCGGTCTTCTTTCTCCGACGCACCCACGAGAAATCGCTTGCACACGTTGTACTTCCTCTCTCCGAGATCACTTTCGCTCTTTTGTCCGAGATTGATTTTGCTAACGATTACGGATATTGAGTGAACGCAGCAGGGAGAAGTATATATATTAGGGTCACCATTTTCCCGCCAATACTTGCGCAAGGCTCGAAAAGACGCCACGATGCGTCGCATTGTTCCCTTTCATCATGACGACGCCTCGGTTTTCGCCCGTCGGACTCTCTCCAATTTAATACATGCCAAGTGTCCCACGAAGATTGCGCCATAATCCCATACTCTGACTGATTTGATGGCTGACGGATGGTAACGGAAGACGAGGCGTCACCTAATTAATACCGAGCTATTATAAATACTTCTTCCGTCTTCCCGTTAACGGGACGTCCAACTATTACAATCATACTTCCTATCTCGGGCTATAACACGATGGCGGATCACAATGTAAAGACTGAGAAAATTAAAGTGGAGAAGGATATTTCTTTACCTCACGCACCTCCTCCACATAACAACCCCGATATGCATGATGAGCTACCTCCGCTTAATCCCGAGCAAGGAGACAACGACCCTTTAGCTTGGGACCGATGTGCTGTATGCAAAACCCGAGGGAATTATCGACACATGTTCCACTGTGATAGCTGCGAGGAAGCTTTCCATCCCGGATGTCTAGCTCGCAGATCACCTCGGAACCATGATGATCCACGTTTCACAACGTTCGTCTGTCAAGGATGTCTCGCTCAAGAACGCCGGGCTAAGCGCTCCCGCCATGAATATCCTTAGATATGTATAGGATATAACGGGAATAGCCCGTCCTTTGGTTAGCTGGCGGTTTTATAAACTTTTAACTCTATAATGCCTGTTTTGTAAACTTCCCCGAGGTTCTAACCTCGGGATGTTTTGATTAATATATATTTTCACTGTTCCATTATTTAACACAATTTATTATGCGTCAGTTTGACTACCTCGAAAACGCCGAAAGCTTGTCATGTCGTATAACTTACACTACCCCCAATGACATTTATGGCTAGTAGCTGGCGGCTACCTATTTAGGCAATATGGCCCACATTATTTATGGCAACATCTCCTCTAACGATTATAAATACCAGAATCACCATACGGTCAAAGACATTTTTTACTCTGCACCTTTTACCATTCTCTAAAAACTCCGCGATGCCCTTCAAGGGAGTTGTTTCTAAAAACAAAACACCTCGCGATCGAAGTCCGAGTAACAATGACCAACCGTCAAAACGTCGCCGCGACATGCCTCCCCACAATTCCCGATATTCTCGGGACACAATACGGGCCCTATCTCGGCCTGAGAGATGGACCCTCCTCCAACATTTTCCCGAGAAAGATTTGGATTGGATGCTCGCGAATGAGGACTTCCAAATCGGTGACCTTATCGACCTCACCCTCGCTAACGCACCCTCGTTCACCAAGGACGACGAGAACGACATTTATAAATTCGATCTCGAGCCCAAGTTGCGTAGGTGCATCATCTGCCGTAACAAAGAAGCCAAGCACGAGATGGTGAAATGTCGGGGCTGCTATGAGTGGAGTTGCTTCACCCATTACGACATCCAAGGTCGGTCGGACCCTCGTCGCCGGTTTTGGAAATGTCCTGGGTGTTTGTCACGCAATACTGGAGGTCCAACGTTGTACACCGCCACTGAACCCGAGCTCATATCGGATAACCTCTTTGAGGATACCGACAATGAGACGATGTAAGTGTGATTTTCAACTTAGAGAAGCGACATCCCACTCGCCTTTTGGCTGAACATGGCCATCACGGTGCTTGGAAGGAGTGACATGACAGAAGTGGAAACATACTTCCTGGCACTGTGTTAAATCATGTAATGTTTAGTTTAATGAGGCGTTGTATGATTTCGATATTTTACTAGATCGAGGCGTTGTATGATTTCGATGTTTTCTTATTCTGCTTTTACAATATCAATGATTCCTTATTATTTCTATGATTTACTTCTTTTACTGATCTTGACTAACTCGGAAACCATGTCGTTTAAAAAAAAAAAAAAAAAAATATGTTAACACATTAACTGTCGGATACGTACCGAGATTAACACATCAATTGTTAGCACGACATGTACCCGACGTAGGCTACACCCAAGTTATTATAGCATGACCAATACGCTAATGTCGGTAATACAATTTCCTCGACACTAAGTACGCTTAGTTGTCTCAGGTTACTCACTATGATACCACATTGACTTCGGGTCACGTATCCGGGATAGATAGCCGACATATTTCAAATCCAAAACGATACATCACTAATGCCTAGATAATATTAAATAAGTTGTCCACCCTCAAGTCGAAAGCATCTCGCTGATACATTCCGACTTCGGGGGCTAATGATAGGGCCATGTTCCACAGGCCCTTTTATTCTAAACTGGGCCATGAAAGACTGGGATTCGGACCTGAACAAGGCCAACCCGATGTCATATGAAAAAGTCCAAAAGCTCGTTAAAGTCGGGGCCCAATATGCCGGCCCCAAACCAAAGCCTTAAAATAGGCCCATGCCAACCGACATACGGGGTAGCCGGGGAAACGGCTAGCTTAATGCCCACGTCCCAGTAACGGCTGACATAACTGCCCACGATCTCCATAAACGTCCGAGATGGCAGTTATGGCTGGACTATATAAGACAGTGATTCCCATGAGACGGGGGACGCAATTTTCACATAGAGAGACTATACAGGTTAGAGTCAGAATCTCTCACACGCCACCCCGAGTTCATAACTCAATTCGCACCTCGGCCTGTCATCTCTTGACGGGACGATTCCAACTTAGCCCATAATTACCATACGGCCTCATCTCTCGAGATAGGACGTATCAAGGTCTAAACTGTTTAAAATCAGACTAGCGAGGAGACTTTCTTATATAATATAGTTGTAGCTTTTATTTAAAAAAATATAGTTGCAGCTTTCGTCAATCAAATATGGACTGGGTCTCGCCTATTTGCTAATTGTGAAATTTGGTTTGAAATAAAAATATTATATAGAATTTGAGGATTGAGTTGTAGAAGCTTTAATGTCGGTTTCATATAGGGCGTAGGCTCATGTGGGTTAATTAAAAGCGGTGAAGTTAGGTTGCCTCCTCTAAACGGATTTTGATTGGGCTGTACTGTACTACGCAGATCCAAAAAATGGCTTATCAGTTATCAGTAGAGTATAATATTTGGTGGGAAATAGTCCTGAAACTGCATAACTTTTGTGTTTACAAACATGTAGCGGGTTGGTAAACAACTTATATAGTTATATCATGTACCGTTCAACCAGAAAGGTACAAGAAGTGCCACTGAAAATCTGATCAGTCGGACGCTACTGTGCGCCTTGATTGGAAGGCATAGCTATCCACAACCACAGTCCACAGCCGCCGACATTTTCAATTCAAAACGCTTATCCAAACAACCAATTATTTTGTTCTTATCTGATATAGATATAGAAAGAAAATATATAATTACTTTTTTGAGTAAAAAAAAAATTAAATACGATACCGAACCATGATTTAAAAAAGATACACAGATTAACTCAAGGCAGATTCAATTTTGTAATTGAATAGGAGATTAAATTTAATTTGAAAATAAATTCACTATCAAATGCATCAAGTTTCTTAAATATGTCACGAAATCGATAATTAGAAGTGACCCATATTGGCAGGGGCGGATCCAGGATTTTCGTCAGGGGGGGCAAAAAAATATCTAATCGGGTTTAAATTCATTAACCAATTGAGTACTCGACAAAAAATAATGCTTTAACTTATATTTTCGAATGCTTTGACTTGTAATTTCTGATGCTCTGACTTATAATTCTAATTACCAATCAAAATTTAACATATTTATTTCAATTTTAACCATAAATTTAACTTGAATTACAAATTAAACGTCCAGAGGGGGGCAAAAAAAATTCCAGAGGGGGGCAGAGTCGATCAGAACCGATAAATTTTCACTAAAACTCAAAATCCAGGGGAGGCAGCTGCCCCCCCTGGAGTACACTAGGTCCGCCCCTGCATATTGAAACTGTATACACAAGAGCAATGACGTAATAAGAGAACCAATTGTGCATGATTTTCTTTTTCTTATTTTATTGTGTAAAGAGACCGAAATTTTTATTTATAACATTTATAAAAAATAAATTAATAAAATAACCATCGTTTTTGGTCAATTCTAAATCTAACACGGCCGCAGAATGCCGAAGCGGACCCATATGGGGGGTACCGCAGAATGCCGGAGCGGACCCTCATATGGGTCCGCAGAATGCCGGAGCGGTCCCAGGGTCCGCAGAATGCCTGAGCGGTCCCCAGCCTATATAAGGGGCCGCTGGGTTCCGATTTCATAACATCTCATTTCAAGTTTCAATCCCTTCGACCTTGGGTAAGTTTTCTTCTTCTTCTCTAGTTTTAATTTTTAGTGTAGAGTAGTAATTAGGTGTAGGTTTAGGGTTTAGGATTAGGATTTAGGGTTTAGGGTTTAAATTTAGCATTTAGAATTAGATATTAATTTAGGGTTTAGAATTAGAATTGTACCCAAATTTAATTAGAATTGTACCCAAATTTAATTCAATTGTACCCAAATTTAATTAGATTGTACCCAAATTTAATTAGAATTGTACCCAAATTTAATTCGATTGTACCCAAATTTAATTAGAATTGTATCCAAATTTAATTAGATTGTACCCAAATTTAATTAGATTGTACCCAAATTTAATTAGATTGTATCCAAATTTAATCAGAATTGTACCCAAATTTAATTAGAATTGTACCCAAATTTAATTAGAATTGTACCCAAATTTAATTCGATTGTACCCAAATTTAATTAGAATTGTACTCAAATTTAAACCGGACTTTTACCAAACTCTCATATTTGACCAAAAATTATCCAATACAGCATGAGTACCAGTAGACCATCCCAGGGAGACCACTGCAGGCAAGGACTGGGGGATTACCCGTGCCGATTACGTGTTCGAGGCAGACAGGCAGATCCCCCATTGGCCGAGCCCGACCGTCAGATGGATGTCGCGCCAGTGTAAGAAATTTTATTAATTCAAAACTTCAACTATGGCTTTTTGATTGGAATATCTAACATTTGTTGTAATTCGTACAGACCTTACAGAGATTGGTATCAGGATCACGGCGCGTACACCATATTCATTGAGGGATACATCGCCGATAACCCGCACGAGCGGGTACCGAAGCCGAGGGATCGTAGAGGACGGATCCACGGTATTATCTCCGCCGGCGCACCTCTCGCAGCCACGGTATTTTTGATTTGAAATTTCAAATTCAAAACTATTAATATTTACAATTGTACAACTTCTTCATAATTTTTTCAATTTTCAGGCATTATATCTTGTCAAGAGTTGCGTCATAGGGGCTACGATGGCCGTCACCAGGGGATGGAAGAGGCTCGGGAAGGTCATCCTCAAGCACAACGTACCCGCGGTGTGCCAGTGTGGGTACAGGGCGCGCCTCGACTCTCTACTGAGGTGCGCTGGCTTGGGCGATGTTGATGCGGTCGATGACATATCTGACGAGCCCGATGTCTATGTCCCCTACACTGGTGATTTGCAGGCGTCCATGATGCTGAGACGGTCGGTCAGGCGTTCGACCGAGGTGCCGAGTTGATGCGCCGAGCCGCACATGACGCCATGGGATCCCAGTCTAGGATGCCTGCCGAGGTATAATTTAAATTAAAATACGTAATTCATCCTCATTTCTTATTCAATACATTATCTAATTTGTAAGTTACTACAGGGTGGACACGAGGAGGACCTGGGCTTCGATATCTCCGCTGATTATGGCACAGAGGGAGATGGACTGTATTCCCCGGGTTACAGTCCCACTCAGACTGCACCTCCTGCCTATCAGCCAGGGTATGTTCAGACAGACCCCATCCCGCCGTTCCCTGGCCAGTCCTCACAGCAGGTACCTTACCCTTCCCTCCACGATGACCCCATTGCCAGACAGGCGTTTTTATTCACGCAGGCTGAGTCTGGACAGACCACAGTTTTTGGTCCTGGGGTCCAGCAGACATCCGAGATTGAGGAGGTTCGCCAGGAGCCGGTTCAGTCTACGGATGTCCAGGCAGACGACTCTGCATCCTCCGCAGATACTGACGAGACGCCACTCTGTAGGCGGGGTCGGGGGTATAGGAAGAAGAAGGCGAGGACGGTGTTTAGTCCAGAGCCGTAGATTTTCATTTGTTGTACTGTTAGATTCTTATATGTAGTATTGGCAGATGTTTTGTCAGATACTTATTTATTTAGTTGATTAGTTTCTTGTTTGTTTGATTTTGTTGTTATTTATTTATTTTGTTGATTTCATTATCTCAGAGTACACAAAAGAATTTCAAAGAAACCACATATCTAAAATATCTAAAATATTTCAAACCAACAACATATCTAAAATACGATACGACCAAAAATCAATTTAAACTCCATTCGAAACTAAATAATAACCCTTAACAAATTACAATTTCGTAATTCTAAAATAAAAAAATAAAGGGTCCGCTCCGGCATTCTGCGGCCCCAGGGGCCGCGCCGGTATTCTGCGGACCCATATGAGGGTCCGCTCTGGCATTCTGCGGTCTCCCCCATATGGATCCGCTCCGGCATTCTGCGGCCGTGTTAGATTTCGAATTGACCAGAAACAATGGTTATTTTATTAATTTATTTTCAAAAAATGTTATAAATTAAAATTTCGGGTAAAGAGATAATCAATTTTTAAGTTGTAAAATTAGAGTAAAACTTAGGTGCTATGGATAGCATAAGGCTTTCCGTGCTACGATCTCAAAATCTATCGTATAAATTTCAAACTTTGATCTAAATAGCTCAATAAATTAGTTATATAATGAACTTATAGAATACTAATTTTTACTATTTTTGAAGTTTTTTTACTATTTTTTATTAGTTATGAAAGATGACAAAAGATGGCCTAAAACAATGACAAATTTTTTTTTTTTAAGCTATCTATTACCATCTTTCATAAATCATAAAAAATAGTAAATAGAAAAATTTGTATTCTACAATTTCATTATATAACTAATTTATTGAGCTACTTAGATCGAAGTTTGAAATTTATACGATAGATTTTTGAAGCCGTAGCACAGAAGACTTTATGCTATCCATAGCATCTAAGTCTTATTCATAAAATTAATATACTTTTTTTTGGGGATAAAAAACACACCCTTACGTATGAATATCCGAAGATGTAAGATCATGGGTTTGTATCATGATCAGAAACCTAAATAGTTGGATTGACACTCGAAATAACTCATCATAAAATCATGTTCTTTCTTTTATTATATATTATTTGTACATATTTGACATTACTTTAGGGAGCAAAACTAGAGTGTGATGTGCTCACTAAGAGGAGTTGGTGAGCACATCTCTAAAAGACTATCAGATTGGCTTCAAACGACGAATTCAAATCGTTGAAATTCAAGTACTTCGTGGGTGATGCATGTTCATGCAAAAATTTTAAAGTTTCGAATTCATTTAGCACATGATTAAGCGGTAAAAAAAATGAATATTTTATAAGTTATTTTTGAAATTGTTTTATGTATTCATTTTCATAAAAAAAATATGAATAACAACAACTTAATTTCAGTGGTATCAAGTCCATTATATAGTGAGATTTGAAAATATGAGAAGCCATCCTTAGTCCTTACTCCTTGGTCCTTACTAGTTGGTAGTTACCAGACATTTCATTTCACCTGTAACGTTGTTTCTTTTATGGGCAGTATATATATATATATAAGCGGGGTCCGTCTTTAAATAGGTGCAATAATTAATTTTGCGCTCTTTTCAGATGTCGGTGGTATTATAATGTTATTAAATAGGCCCACATGGTTTTAATCGAATACAAAAATGCCAATTTCGCTAAGACTGGAGAAAGAAATAAAATAATTTTTGGATCGGTACCACTGCGTTCGATTCAAACTGTGGATCGGGAACAATGACCCCCGATATTTTTATGAGTCTAATAATTATAATACTGTTTCTATTGAAGTCAGCACCGTAAGGCCCAGCAGCCCAAATTATTTCTCCAAGAAATTTTGATAAACAACTCTCGAGATTATTCGAGAGAATTCAAACCAAAGTCGGTTAAATTAAAATAACAAAGAGTAATCTAGAAAATATCAAACTGACTAGAATTAATTTGTAGATTCTAGAGTATTTCATTAGCTAGTATAAATAGGGACCCCTTAGTCTTCATTTTGTATCAAACAAATCAATTAATTCTTCTTCTAGCTAAGAGTCATAGTAGATTGGAGGTGTATGAAATATTGAGTAATAGAGGGGAAATATTGAGTAGTAGAGGTGTAGTTGTAAGAATAGTTTAGAGTGAGTAATAAAATTAGTTTCAATATAGTGTCTCTACTCAACAAAGTGGTATCAGAGCCAGGTTTGACGGGGTGAGTTTGTCGAAGGTGACGGTCGGGGTCTAAGTCGTAGCTTGGCACGTATAGTTGGAAGATCGTCGGTTAGTGCGTACGCCGACACTGCCAGAAAATTGAAGACTTGGAAGTCATCATGGATAGGTAGGTATGAATGGTAGTTTTGAGAATCTAAATTACCATAACTATACGTATTAGAGTACATGCATAGAATCCTACCTACAAGGTCAGTATCTATGGGAGGTTGTAGGCGGATCCAAGACGGCTCCGCCGGAGACCAAAGTAAAGACGGTAGACCTAAACCAAAAACCAGATGAGACTGCCATAACCGTAGAGAAAGAAGATGATGCTCTACGGAAATGGAAAATTAAAGCTGGAAAAGCGATGTATGCACTCAAAACAACAATTGACAAAGAGTTGGTTGAGCACATACGCAAAGCAGAAACCCCGAAGGCTGCTTGGGATATCTTAGCAGCCTTGTTCTCTAAGAAGAACGATACCCGCCTCCAACTACTTGAAAGTGAGTTGATGACAATCTCACAAGGGGACTTGACAATAAACCAATACTTCAAGAAGGTTAAGTTCCTTTGTAATGAGATTGCGGAACTCGACCCTGAAGAGAAGATTAGCGAGCAACGGATGAGGAGGATAATCACACATAGCCTAAGACGTATAACGGGTTTATGGCTACCGTTCAAGGATGGTCAACTCAGCCGACGTTGATAGAGTTAGAGAATATGCTCGCCAACCAGGAGGCTTTGACGAAGCAGACAACCAGAGTCTCATCAAGAAGGGAAGAAGAGGCTTTATTCAGCAGTCAAAAGAAGGGCCGACCCAACAACAAGTCCAAGCCAAAATTTGAAGGCAAGCCAAACCAATAAAGGAGGCCAAATCAAAAGAGTCACGCTTCAGGGGGAGCACGTAACCAGCTCAGGAGCAATGAAGATCAAGATGATCGATGCTACAACTGTGGCAAGAAGGGACACTATGCACAAGACTGCTGGCACAAAAAGAAGAAAGGCCAAGGGAATGTGGCAACAAGCAACCAATAACAAGCTAAAGGCCAAGAAAGTTGCGGCAGTGAAGAAGACTGGGATGTAGAAGCAACATGTGCAGTCGCAACCATAGAAGAGGAGAAGGAGGAGAAAGTTGAGGTTGCTTTAATGGCGGTATCAAAGACAGAGAGAATCAACTACGAGAGTGACTGGATCATTGATTCCGGTTGCTCGAACCATATAACCGGGGACATCGAAATTAGATAACTTGGAGAAGTACAAGGGAAGACAAGTGATTGTGACAGCTAATAACTTTAAGCTGCCAATCAACTACATCAGTAAGACAATGATAGCTCCCCGCTTCAATTCTCAACCAATCCAACTACATGGAGTATATCATGTTCCTGGCATAAAGAAGAATCTACTGTCAGTTTTGCAACTAACGGCGGAAGGAAACTACGTGTTGTTCGGACCGCAAGAAGTACAAGTATATCGCAACCTCAAAGCTTCGGGCAAGCCAATAATGGAGGGACGAAAGTTGGAGTCAATCTACGTAATGTCAGCAGAACCGGCATACGTGGATAAGACTCGAAGGAACGAGACAGCTGATCTCTGGCATGCACGACTGGGGCATGTAAGCTATCACAAGTTGAAGCTGATGGTTGAGAAGTCGATGGTCACAGACTTACCTGAAGTCGAGGTTCGGACCAACACCATATGTGCCGGCTGTCAATTCGGTAAAGCTCACCAACTTCCTTACCAGCCCTCAAAGTATCGAGCAAAGGAGCCTTTGGAGTTGGTGCACTCAGATGTCTTTGGTCCCGTAAGACAAGGATCAATAAGTGGGTCCAAGTATATGGTGACTTTTATCGATGACTTCTCAAGGTACGTGTAGGTATTCTTTATGAAGAAGAAATCTGAGACATTCTCCAAATTCAAAGAATTCAAAGAGAATGTGGAGAGTGAACTTAGCAAGAGAGTGAAGTGCCTCCGTACTGATAATGGAAGATAGTATGCGTCTCACGAGTTTGACACATACCTAAAGGAGCACAAGATCAAGAGACAATTGACATGCCCCAACACCCCTCAATAAAACCGAGTAGCTGAAAGGAAGAATCGACACTTAGCAGAAGTTTGCTGAAGCATGCTACACGCTAAAAATGTGCCAGGGAGGTTTTGGGCAGAGAGCATGAGAACCGCTGCCTACATCATCAATCGTCTGCCGCAGGAAAAGATGGGTTTCGTCTCACCATTGCAGAAGCTCTGGAAGATTAAACCCACTATAAGACATTTCAGAGTTTTTGGGTGTGTGTGCTATGTGTTTGTGCCTGATCATCTGCGAACAAAATTCGATAAGAAGACGGTACAAACCATCTTTGTCGGTTATGACGAGCAGCGAAAGGGCTAGAGGTGTTGTGATCCGATAAGTGGACGCATCTACACCTCAAGAAATATGGTGTTTGACGAAGTCTCAATATGGTGGCCATCCAAAAATGTGGTCCAACCAGAAACAAAATATCTTGAGACAAGTATTGAAGATGCAGCAAGAGAAGATCAGGAAACTCAAGTTGAAGAAGACAAGAGTCCAATCTCCTCCAAGACCAAGAGCCCATGGCAGACAGGAGCACACGATGAAGATGAAGAAGTGACTTCGCACCTGCCAGAAGAAGAAGAAGAGATGCCTCCACCACTACGAAGGTCAATAAGACAAAGGCGACCAAACTCAAAGTACGCAAATACTGCTCTCGTCAAGAAGGACTCAGAGCCGGCAAACTACGAAGAAGCAGCCACGAGCGGTAAATGGAGAAAAGCGATGGAAGAAGAGATGACAGCACTAAGGCAGAATCAGACATGGGATCTGATGCCCAAGCCAGAAGGAGTAAAGCCTATCTCATGCAAGTGGATGTACAAGGTGAAGACCCGAGCAGACGGTTCAATCGAGAGGTACAAGGCTAGACTCGTCGCACAGGGATTTTCACAGCAGTATGGGCTGGACTATGACGAGACATTCAGTCCAGTGGCAAAGATAACAACAGTACGAGTTCTTCTAGCACTAGCAGCAACCAAAAGCTGGAAGCTGTGGCAAATGGATGTGAAAAATGCTTTTCTACACAGTGAGCTTGATCGAGACATCTACATGGATCAACCACAAGGGTTCGAAAGTAAGACCCACCCTGAGTACGTGTGCAAGCTCAAGAAGGCATTGTATGGGCTAAAGCAGGCTCCATAGCATGGTACGGAAAAGTTGCAGAGTTTCTCTTACAAAGTGGCTACACGGTGGCAACATCAGACTCGAGTCTATTCATCAAAGACATCTGAGGTAAGCTCGCTATAATCTTGGTATATGTGGACGATCTCATCTTGATCGGAGACCTCACTGAGGAGATTCAACAAACAAAGGAGAACCTATCAGTCCGGTTTCAGATGAAGGAGCTTAGAGAACTGAAGCATTTCTTAGGACTCGAGGTAGAGAAGACAAAAGAAGGTATCTTCATGTGCCAACATAAGTACGCAAAAGATCTTTTAGAGACTTACGGCATGTTGGAATGCAAGCCACTGTCTACACCAATGGAGCCGAACATCAAGCTTCGCGCTGGAGAAGGAAAGGATCTAGAAGATACAAGGATGTATCGACAATTGGTAGGTAGTCTCATCTATCTGACGCTTACTCGACCAGACATAGCTTATGCAGTTGGAGTAGTAAGTCGTCATATGCAGAGTCCAAAGAAACCACATCTCGAAGCTGTCAAGAGGATACTCATATACGTAAAGGGTACTTTGGACTATGGCATCATGTACCACAAATGAGGAGAATGCCAAGTGACGGGTTACTGCGACGCTGACTATGCTGGAGACTGTGACACTAGGCGATCGACAACCAGCCACGTCTTCATTCTAGGATCAGGAGCCGTGTCCTGGTGCAACAAAAGACAACCTACCGTATCACTCTCAACAACCGAAGCAAAATACAGAGCAGCGGCTATGGCAGCACAAGAGAGCACATGGTTGATACGCTTGTTGAAGGATTTTCACCAACTAATCGATCAAGTAACACTTCATTGTGACAACAGGTCAGTCGTATGTCTAGCAGAGAATCCGGTGTTCCATGCAAGGACTAAACATATAGAAGTACACTACCACTTCATACGAGAGAAAGTCCTTCAAGGTGAGATTCACATGGACCTGACACCAACAGAAGAACAAGTTGCAGACATTTTCACAAAGGGTCTTAATACAAAGAAGTTTGAAGAGATGCGTGCACAACTTGGAATAATCAGTCGATCGGAGATCTAAAAGAAGTCGGTGCTGAGGGGGGAGTATTGAAGTCAGCACCGTAAGGCCAGCAGCCCAAATTATTTCTCCAAGAAATTTTGATAAACAACTAGAGTTGCGGAGATTACTCCAGAGAATTCAAACCAAAGTCGGTTAAATTAAAATAATAGAGAGTAATCTTGAAAATACCAAACCGACTAGAATTAATTTGTAGATTCTAGAGTATTCTATTAGCTAGTATAAATAGGGACCCTTAGTCTTCATTTTGTATCAAGCAAATCAAGCAATTCCTCTTCGAGCTAAGAGTCATAGTAGATTGGAGGTGTATGAAATATTGAGTAGTAGAGATGTAGTTGTAAGAATAATTTAGAGTGGGTAATAAAATTAGTTTCAATACAGTGTCTCTACTCAACAGTTTCTATTGTTCTCTATCATTTTTTAATAATTTATATGAATAAAAAAATACTCTGGCATAACGGTGCAAACATACTGAATATTATCCTTTTGCATTCAATATCCCATCAGACCTACTCCATTCTCTTAAAAACAAAAAAATACGAATTAACGTGGCGGGTCCACATCGTTCTGCGCGCCACATCGTTTGGATCTAATTACATTTTATAAATCGTCTGAGATATTGTTAATTAAGGGTTCGTCAGAATTTTATAGAGTAACATATCGCATTAAGTTTCCTGGCAGCCACTACCAAGCTTTCAAAAAAAAAAGTGGTCAGGTAATACGATTCGAATCGTTTCATCAGATCTCTTTAACATTGGAGCTGAACGGTTTAGATTTTGTGCACTCCATTGAAATACTTGACTGGATGTGAAGTCTGTCTATTGAACCGTCTACATTTTTAAACGGCTTGTTATTAAAAAAGGGTTATGGTTGAATTATTCAGGGACTGGATACCACTGACGATGCCCCGGTGATTGACCAGCGCGAGGAGATAAAACTTTTTTGTTTGGATACCAGTATACCACTGACGTGCCGTCCATTTGAACTCGTCGTCAAGTTGTATCTATCCCATCATTTCCACGTGAATTCATGTAACCTAAAGTAACTCAAATTTGAGTTTATATTGGGACCGTCAGATCTTTCCGGCACCAATATTAACGAGTTCCTTGCATTCCACCTCTGTCCAGATTGGACCGCATTCTGAGCGGACGGTCCTACTATAAATCAAAATTTGAGTTACTTCAGAATATCTGGATTCTTTCCACGTGATGCCGATATTTTTATTAAAACCCCTAAAAAAAAACAAATTATCAAATCTGCTCCCACTCCAAAGTTATAATTATTTCTACCCTAACCGCCCGTGGGCTGGGCGGTCCACTTTTCCCACCAGACCGCCCAGCCACCGGGCGGTCCACTGTGCATAGCTGACCGCCCAGCAGCTGGGCGGTCCGCTAGTGTTTTTTTTTTTTTTTTTTTTTTTTTTTTTTTTTTTTAAGATTAGATTAGAGACAATATGAATATAAAGATGCTGAATTCTTAACGCTAAAAGTTCGAATTTTTTTTGTAAATATTAGTTAGATTACTTCTGTGAAGCATATTTATACTAAAATACGCTAAATTACTTGAAATTATGTTAAATTACGTTGAGTTACACTATATTAAGTTAAATTACACTAAATCACATTACATTACGCTAAAATACGGTAAATTACATATGAATAGGGACGCTATCTTCACTGAAAAGGCGAAAAACGACGACGAAATGAAAATCTTAAGTAATTTACTCAATATGTAATTACTTAAGTGAGTTATACTAAATTACTCAATACGCTAAATTACTTAAGTGAGTTATTCTCAAGCTTTCCAAAAAGTGCTCATTTGCTGAAATCGGACACTAAAATACAGTAAAATATGCTAAAATACGATAAAATACGCTAAATTACTCAATACGCTAAATTACTCAATACGCTAAATTACTCAATACGCTAAAATACGCTAAATTACTCAATACGCTAAATTACTCAATATACTAAAATACACTAAATTACTCAAAACACTAAACTACGCTAAAATACGCTAAAAAAACACTAAACTACACAAAATTACGCTATAGTAGACTGATTTTGCTCATCTTTCATGAATCATAAAAAATAGTAAAAAAATTCCAAAAATAGTAAAAATTGGTAACTGCAAGTTCATTATGTAACTAATTTACTGAGCTACTTGGATTGAATGATAGACATGAAAATCTTAATCGGAAACTTCAACTCAAGTTTTGAGGCTCTTCCCTTAGTTTTTTGACGAATCCGACGGTCGGATCGGTCCCGAAAGGAGGTTAGCTTGGTACAGGGGCTGTGGAGCTCATGTCAAAATTTCAGCCCGATCCGACGGACGGATCAAAAGTTATGCCCTTTTTTGTGAATTAGTTACATAATCGTTGTTTTTCTCCTTTCAGTGAAGATATCGTCCCTATTCATATGTAATTTACCGTATTTTAGCGTAATGTAATGTGATTTAGTGTAATTTAACTTAATATAGTGTAACTCAACGTAATTTAACATAATTTCAAGTAATTTAGCGTATTTTAGTATAAATATGCTTCACAGAAGTAATATAACTAATATTTACAAAAAAAATTCGAACTTTTAGCGTTAAGAATTCAGCATCTTTATATTCATATTGTCTCTAATCTAATCTTAAAAAAAAAAAAAAAAAAAAAAACTAGCCGACCGCCCAGCTGCTGGGCGGTCAGCTGTGCACAGTGGACCGCCCGGTAGCTGGGCGGTCTGGTGGGAAAAGTGGACCGCCCAGCCCACAGGCGGTTAGGGTAGAAATAATTATAACTTTGGAGTGGGAGCAGATTTGATAATTTGTTTTTTTTTAGGGGTTTTAATAAAAATATCGGCACGTGATGTGTTGTTAGCTGAAACCGCCATTTGTCTGAAATAATATCGCACAAGGTATTTTTCCTCACCGATTGAGATTGAATGCGGTACGTTTGTTAAATAATAACACGAATCTTGAAGGGATCCCGTGATTACAGGTTCGAACACAAATGATGAAATAATGCAGAGCACCGGATGCTTATTCACAGAATCACATTCAATTCTTTGCTATTTATTTCCAGTCGCATCCGCTTTCTCTTTCTAGTTTATACCATCTTCTTACACTGCTAAAATAGTCAAAGAAAACACTGAGCAAGAGAAAATGTCTGGAGTGAGGAAAATCGGTGTGGCGACGGATTTCTCCAAGACTAGCAAGAAGGCACTCGACTGGACCATAGACAATCTGCTCAAAAATGGAGATACGCTGCTCGTGATCCACGTCATGCCTTCGAAGCACGTCGATGAGAGCAAACACTCTTCCTGGATCGAAACAGGCTCCCGTTGGTTCCATCTTTCTTTCCTCTTTCCTCTTAGACTGATTAATCTTCTATTTATTTGTCCATTTTATTTGATTTTTGATCGATCTGTTGTTTTATGAAAGCTCTCATCCCGCTTAGCGAGTTCAGAGAGCCAGAGGTGATGAAGCATTACGATCTCGAGTCTGACGTGGAGGTGCTTGACATGCTTGACACTGTCTCCCGTCAGAAAGAGGTAGCTAGATCAATAGATCGATCCCCTTTCCCTCCCAAATTATATCTTGTATGGCGATCTGCGTCTTTATTTTTAATTTTGTATTAAATCAAAATAAATAGGCGACTGTTGTTGCGAAGCTGTACTGGGGTGATGCGAGGGATAAGCTGTGTCAGGCTGTGGAGGATTTACATCTCGATTCGATTGTCATGGGGAGCAGAGGTCTCGGTCCACTCCAGAGGTAACTGTTATTTTTTTTGAATAATTGGTTTAAATATTTTATTATTAGCATTTTGGTTTTGGTGTTTTCTGTGAATGTTCTCTGTACAAGTTGATTAAATACAAAATTAGGAAGTACCAGTTGAGTTTTGCATGATGGATTGTTCTGTGGAGTGTTATCGATTAGGAAATGGATATTTATAGAACATGAATTAGTTTTCAAGGGGGGTGTAATAAAGGGATTTATTTATTTTGGGGTTAATCATTAACAGCAGATTGCTAATACAAAAGTTAGCTGGTAAATTGGGTCTTTTTGGAAGAAGAAAATGTTTCGGTTGACATAATACTTTGGGAGCATCACAGACCCTGTAAATTTAGTCATGCAGTTAACCCCAAATCCATTTTTACTGTTAGCTCATAAACTTCCAATTTTGAAAAGAGCCCCTGATTTCCATGATATCTACTAATACTATTTGGATGAGAGTTAGAATAGCTAGAATAGCGAAATTTTAGAATAGTAAATGAGAATAGAGAAAAAATAGTGATTTTCAGATTAGTGTGAAAATGATGCTATTCGGATTAGTAAAAATGTTGTTTGGATTGTATATGTGGAATAGTGAATAGCTGTAACCAATAAAAAATAGTGTTAACAAGGTGTTAATTAAGATGAAAGATAAGCAAGTGGGATCTCAAATGAATTGTCACGACGTGAAGATAGCGGAAAGTGGTATCAAATTTGTCATTTCGGGATTGTATTGACGGAAATCTAAAAAGAAAACATTTTTTTCTCTCATTTCACATTTCCGTATAGTAGCTATTCCAACATTTATAAGGAATAGAGAATAGCAGTTATTCTAGCTATTTTGAATAGTAAAAATATTGTTTGAATGCACATTGCTATTCCAAATAGCTTCTATTCTAGAATAGCCTCTATTCTTGCTATTTTTGTGTCATCCAAACATAGCCTTTTAATCTTTGAAAGAGAATACCTATATACCCATAACTTCTTTTAATTTGTCGTGAAGAAATTTAGTGAATGAGCCTCACCTTTCTATGGGAAGATGTAGGTTCAATTTCCACAAGAAATATCTAACAGAACAAATGGCTGTTGGAGTTAACGAGATCCTTGATTAAAAAAAGTATATATTATTGTTTGAAACAGTGGATAATTCTTCAATCTCCAATCTAAAATAGTGAATAATAAGGTGGCGTCTAAAATGAAACATTCTTGACATTAATTTGCAAATAGAGAACAACTTTGACCCGGTAAAATTAATAATGTTGTTATCAGAAGGATGATAAATGAACAAGTTGTTTACCAAAAGGATTCAAACTCAAGATCACTGGACTCTCTAATGCCTTCTATTTGTAGTATTACTACAATATTATTTCATCAGTGTATTCATTTTGATC
The DNA here is from genome assembly GCA_025461045.1 of Carex parvula. Lineage (NCBI taxonomy): Eukaryota > Viridiplantae > Streptophyta > Magnoliopsida > Poales > Cyperaceae > Carex > Carex parvula. The sequence continues at coordinate 6,957,186 of JAJGRW010000050.1, read as the reverse complement.
ATGTCTTTATGAATAAGTTGCACAGATGGTACTTAAAATATCACTAATTTATCGCTGTTTTTTAAAGTTGTAAAAGTACTATATTGATCCTTAAAATTTCCATTTTTATCATATTGTTTTTTGAAAAGAAAAATATCTCAGTGTCAATTTGTAATTGGAAATAATGTTGATGTAGTTGTCATGGATACTGGCATTGATACATCAGTCATTATAAATTAGTTGCAAATTATTTACGTACATCTATATCTTAAAAGTTATCATAAGATTCATAACACGGATCTTAATGTGAATTGACATTTAACTTCAACCAATAATAGCAGGACCAATTTGGTATTTATTTGAAAGTTCAATGATTAATCCAAAATGAGAAATAAGGAATACTTGAAGGACCACTTTTGTATTTACTCCATGTTTATCTGTTACGTCAGTGTCATTCTGATCTTGGTCCCCTTTGTATTATATGCAGGATTTTGCTTGGAAGCGTGTCAAACTATGTTCTCACAAATGCTACATGCCCAGTGACGATTATTAAAGATGTGCCCTCTCACAAGTGATTTCTTGGAGATCTTTTCTGATGTCAATTGGAGAATATCTTTCAAAAATAAATAGGATATCTGAATAGTTTTGTTTTAGATGTTGGTTTGTTTTACTAAGACTATATGATGTTGGTTTGTTTTAGATGTGAGAAGACTTGCAAGAAAAAGAGAAAAAAAAAAAAAAAAACTGATAGTTTTCCTTTTGTGGTGTTTGTGATATATTTTTTTTTTTTCATTTTCTTTGGCAATTATTCCTTGTGCATATAAAAGAAAGTTTTGCATGATATCCTGGTCTGATGATTGGGCTGTAATTATTAGACTGTAATTGGGCTTTTTAGAGGCCGAAATTAGCGAGGCCTATTTACAGATGGTATCTTTTTATGGTGAACCTTTTCGGTTGGAATCGGCCCATGATGACTTGAACGAGTTTTGCTTGAGCCGCACGTAACGGCCAGCATTGCAATTTACAAGTTGCAACAATTGTAAAGTAAAAGCAAAAGCAGAGAAAACAGGAAATGGTGGCAAGGTAGGGGATTCGTCTGATGAAAGATGCACGACTCAGATCGTCACATTTTGAGGAATAGATTTGGAGTTTTGATCTGCTTCCCCTTAGGTAGAAGTGTAGAACCAACAAATTTAATGCAATCTACGCCTCTTCCCTCCCCCCCCCCCCCCCCCCCCCCTCCTAAAAATATATCAAAGATCTGAGAATATATTTTATGAGAAAATATTTCTATCCCCCGCTTCATTTCCCCACTTATCCCCGCGCCGTCATAATCCACTTCTAACGACTCACCTTTATATAACTTTCTCAATCTTTTTTTGTATTTTGAATTTCAGATCTCTCTCTCTTGCACTCTCTCCTCCCGATCTCTCTACTCCCTCCGCTTTGCTCTCCCCCTTCTCCTCTCCTCTCAACTCCCAGCGGATCATGTGCTATTCCCAGCGCGCGACGGCAGCGATGGTGACGCGCGACGGCAGCAACGGTGACACGCAACGCGAAGAAAAAGTAAGTTACCTGTCGACGGCAGCGACAGCGACGAAGTACTGGACCACTTGGACGACGAAGAAGACAGTGGTGGTGTCACGCTACAGGTTTGTCCCTCTCGGAGCTGATTTAATTTTGATTTCAAACCTCAATTTTCTTGAATATCAAAGTACTTTTGATTTTAGACCACGGCTTCGATTTTCCTTCAATTTTAGCCCTCAAAATCATACAATCGCGATATTGTATCTCAAACTTTGGTCCAGTTATGATTGATTGATTTTCTCAGATTTTATTTGTCATTGATTCGATTTTCGAAGGATCTAGGGTTTTCAATTTTTTAATTAATTTTTCGTCAAATTTAGATTATGATTTTCCACTTTTTTGATTTTTGACACCATGCAATTGTCGATTTGCTGATTTTGTTTTTTTCTTCAAATTGATGATCTGTATACTTTCTCGATTTCTCTGGCGATCACCACTGTCTCGACCAAATCGCGCTTTTCTCGATCAATATTTGAAAATTTTAGTTTACAACATCTATTTACAGGATCTATCTAATAGATTTACATGATCTATGCAATATTTTACAGGATTTATCTCCTAGGATATATGTAACAATTTACAGTATGGATACATTGGTTTCACAAGATTCATGTAACAATTTACAGTATGGTTGTATAAGTTTATCACAGTATGTAATTTATAGGATACATATAACAATTTTACAGGATATGTGCAACAGTTTACCATATTCACTTTGGTTAATCATAATTACAGCATCTGTTTAATAGTTGTACTCATAAACAGCATTAGACAGAATGTATTGGACAGTTTTTACTTGAGTTACAGTATTAACTTTAGTTTACATGATATGTGCAATTTTACATGATACATATAACAATTTTACATGATACATAATACATTTTTACATGATACATATACCAATTTTGCAGGATACATATACCAATTATTAATATTTATATATGGATCTATATCATGTAAAATAAGCCTTGAATACTGTAAATTTAGCAGATGCAAATTATGTATTAGACAGTTTTTATTATTATTCACTTTGGTTACATTATTCACTTTAGTTTACAGCTTATGTGCAATTTTACATGATACATATAACAATTTTACATGATACATTAACAATTTTGCATGATACATATAACAATTTTTATTTAAAGGATATATGCATTGTTGTACTGATTTTTTATAGGTTGGAACTGCTAACTTTACAGTATTGAAGTCTTGTAGTTCACATATGTTGCTTTGATAGTTTGCATCTGCTAATGGTTCATAACTCCAATTTTTAACCTTGTTTATTATTTTTTTTTTTTTGCAGGATGATATCTCGAAAGAACGTGTGGTTCTAGCAATGAAACTTCTCACTCATCCGAATAACGTGCATCAAAGGGTTATGAAGTGACAGATGCCATTTTTGTATTGATGATTGTGAACAATTAAGCTTGTTTATTGAAGTTTTGTTTGTGCTTGTGAACAGTAATGGGTGGTAACAATTATTGTGGTTTTGAACAGTTATAGGTGGTAACAGTTATGGGTGGTGACATCTTATAGTTGTTGGTTGTGGTTTTGAACAGTTGTTGGTTATAGTTTATGATTTTGAACAGTTAATTTTGTGATTAGTGAAATTTTATAGTTTGTTATGTTATTTGGATACCATTTTACAGTATTGAAGTTTTGCTGTTAACATATGTTATCTTTATAAGTTATATCTGCTAATTTTATAGTATTGATGTCTTTGTAGTTCCCATTTGTTAGTTTTATAGTTTGCATCTACTAATTTTACAGTATGTAAGTCTTATTTTTACATGATATAGATCGATATAAAATATTAATAATTAAAGAAAAAAAATTACGTAAAAATAAAAAATACGAAAAAAAAAAATTTTAATTTTAATTTGGAAAAAAAATTAATTTTGCACAATTTTAGATGTTATTTGTAAATAACTACAAGTTTGAGAAGTGGTTTGTTTTTTAAACCTTCTAGAAGCCGTTAGTTTTTCAAGTACAGCCGGAAGTACAGTATTTTTGCAAGTTGTTAACTGTTTGCAACTAAGTTGGGGACCACTTCCAACTAACTTGGATTGTTAGATTTTTAAATTACTTATTATACATGATTTGTTGTTGAAGTTACAGTATTAGTTATAGAGTTTTACAGTATTCGTACAATTCAAATGACAGTTTTTTTTTAGAAAAACTGAAGAAAGAAGCTTGAAGATAATTAGTCGCTTTCATATTTTATACATAGGAGTGCTATTTCTATCCTCCTAAAACAATTAAGCGCATGCCATTTATATCATTGTGTTCCCTTAAAAATAGCTAATTATTTTTAACTGTTCTTTACATATTTCGAAGAACAAAGCAATCAAGTAATTCCTTGAAAGGAGCAATCTGCCAATCAGGAATCAATACCAGGTGGTTCTTGCAATTACAATTAGGTATTATATCATGGCGATTGGTTTATCAGACAGCCAGCCTATTTGTTGAATTTGTTGTGACATGCCGGTTGCAGCAGTTGAGATACAGAAGCCCTTGATGGCGGCGAGAGATATCAACCGGGCCCCAAATGAAGCGTGTGCTTTTCTATTCATGGTGAATCTTCTTCATCCTTCTTTCATACTTCTTTCATCATGAACTTGATATTTGAGTGATAAAATTGAAAGTGATCCGTTTATTCTAATTTGTTGCAACAATAATTTGTTTTTAAATGGATTTAACTCTCAAAACCTTTTTTTTTCCGTTCCTTTGTCTTGAAATACAAATTTTATTTTTAATTAAAAGAATATTTACTTTATTTGTAATCATACAGGATGACATATTTCTTGCTCCAGTTGAAAGAAGGAATGAATTCTTCAATGAACTCTGCAGAGATTACAAGGAACGCACTATGCAGCTTAATAACTTGAGAAAGTATTGTCTTCTCTCCCCCCTCAAATATCAATTTAAATATTTTACTCTCGAGTTAGGCTATGGTATTACGTACGGATTAATATTTTTGTTTTCAGAGTTCAAAAGGTCGATGGCAACTGTTCAACGTAATTTTCATATGAAAATGTACTTGCAGACTAAATTTTACATTTTTTAGAATTTATTTACTTTTTTTTAAATAGGTAAATTGTTCAAAAGGTGAGTGATGTTCTACTTGTGTAAAATAATAGTTAAAAAATTATAAAAATTATAAAATTTGATCCACAAATACATTTTCATTTGGAGATCTTGTTGAGTAGTTCAGATATGTTGTTTGAACTTTGAAAATGGAGATATTGATCCATAGTACAGATCAATACGCGTTATAAATAGTACAACCTCACCCTTTTAATCTCTCTCTCTGTTTTTTTTTTTTTTTTTTTTTCTGATCTGATTAGAGAACTTTTTTTCTCTTTTTCTTCACTTTAACAGGAAGATACAAATCCAAAAGAAAAAAGTCTGTCATCAGAAGTTAGAGGATCTAGGTAGATATCTTCATCTGACCTCAACAGTTCGTAAAACGACGCAAACATTAATGCACATGTGAGCAATTCTACTCTTTTTAAAACAAAATTATGGCACTCTTTTGTTCAATCTTTCACACTAGTTGTCACCACCTTATTCTGACTTGGTTGAATTTTGCAATTCTTTAAAGGTCTTTTATTAACAAGAGGCATAGGAGGAGGGTTAAGTTGCCACTTTCTAGAAACTGTAGACAAATAATGGAGGATAGTCAGGACAATCTATGCCAGGCAGTGCAAGAGATGCAACTCAATTCAGAGGTTTTGGTTTATTTCCCTTTCAACTTAAGTTTACTTAGGGCGGGTGAGGCCACGGTACTATACATAGCGTATATTGGTCTGTACTATGGATTCGTATCTCGTTGCCAAAGTCCAAACAATTGAATTAAACCGCTTAATGAAAATATATTAAGAGGCCAAATTTTACGTATATTTTTAGATATGTAGAAAATCACATGATCTAAAGATAGTAAAAAAATTCTAAAAATTGTAAAGTTTGGTCTTCAAATACATTTTCATGTGGAGATCATGTTGAGCGGTTTAGATCGTTTGCTTGAACTTTAAAACAAGAGATATGGGTTCTTAGTACGGACCGGTCTGCGCTATGCATAACACCATATAGCCTCATTTTTTACTTGCTGATAACTCTTTTATCCTTTTTCGAACTATATAAGTTAAATCACTTCTTTGTATGAATCTGTTTTGTCTTTTTTTTTTTTTTTTTTTGAAGTACTGTGCTTATTTTAGGCTTAATATTTACTTGTTTCCAAGATTTTTTTTTTTAAATTTATTTCAGAGTTCCGTTAGGAAAAGTGAATGCATGCAATCCGGTGACAAATTTCTTGCCAAAGTGGATAACCCCTCAGAAATTGCTGAAGATCTTTCAAAGCTCTGCATGAAGGATTGAGAAAACACAGATTTATATAATTTAAGTTTTCAGTTAGCTTATACAGAAATCCATAGAAAGATTATAGCTCGTCTCTATATCAAGAAGGTGATTTATAGCTGAAATTTTGTAAGGGCAATTGGGCAAAATGCATCAATTCTGCCCTTCTTTTTTTCCAATTGTGGGTAATGATGGGTTGATTTGCTGATATTGTGGTAACAATAGCGGATCTGTAGAATTGGATCAAAATTTACAACTTGAGGATATAAAGCTCAATTTTGTTTCAAATGATATCTTTGTTGGGGTAGATAAAAAATCGTTGTCATCTGATGATTCAAGATCTTCTGTGTTGAATATAAAAAACTGATATGCAAAAACATACATGAATCATCAGATGACAATGATTTTTTATCAAATAATTTGCCTTTTTCTGATTCTATGTATTTTCTTTTAAATGTTTTTTAAGGTGTAAAACTCCAAATTTAGTTAGACATATATTCGCTACATGCAAATTGTATTAATTTTCTGATTAGTCATGATTTCTTTCTATTTTTAAATGTCATTTAAGGAAATTTTTAATTGATTGATAATTGATTGGTTATGTCTCTATTTATTTCTATTTTTTTATATCATATAAAGAATGTTATTTGTCATTTAATATGTCATTTGTATGAGATTATTTTATAAAAATATGTCAAAAAGATAAAAAAATATATATGTCATATAATGACTATTATTTACCGAAATTTTTAATTATAACATTGCTCCAAAAAAAAAAAAAAAAAACCATCATTTTTTGAATATTCTATATTTAGCACATCCACAACTTGAAGTTGCAGAATGCGGACACCATCTTTTTTTTTAAAACCAACTTTGACCACTGACTCCATTTTGTTTGGTCAGAAATTAGGGCCCCACAATTTTTTCAGTTGTCCGCAATGTGAGGTGAGAGACATGCTGTGAGGAGAAAAAAAAGTAGTTGTCTGCAACATGAAGTTATGGACATTCAATTTTATCCGCAATGTCAAGCTGCGGACGTGTTAAATATGGAATTTCTCAGATTTTGTGGTTTTTTGGTTTATTATTTTTTGGGCAGGAATATTTTTAAAAATTTCGGTATTATTTACATGTAGATGTTATTTAATATGTCATTTAAGAAATGTTATTTGTTATTTAGTCCAACCTTTTTTATAAAAATATGTTATTTTATATGAATTTCTTTTGTGCTTGTATAATATATTTCTTTGCAACGAACATGCACTATACTAGTGTTTTGTTACGGATCTATATTTCTATTTAAACTTCAAATAGTTGATATGAATTGTTAAATATAGTTTTTTATATGACAATGTTCACGGAAATCAAATTTTATTTTATTTTAATTTTTTTTTATAATTTTTTTAAATAGGTAGAAAATTATTGCTTTGTCAAGAATTCTTAGATCTACTTATCTGAAAAAAAATTTAAAAATGTAAAATTTAGTCTTCACGTAAATTTTCGTATGGAGATCATTTTAACGATCTTGATTTGAGCATTGAAATAGAGAAACAGATTCTCTGTACGAACGATAGCAATACGCATATTGCCATGGAAAGTACGTATCCTCTCAGATACCGTAAAAGATTCCCTCACTTTACGGTTTGAGATTTATTCCCAACCGTTTTGAGATTCGGATTAGCGCAGGGGCAGTATTACTGGGCTTTGAGATTCGTGCCAAGTTAAAAAGAACTCCCGATCCACTAATTCTAAGAGATTCCCTTACCGGAGAGGATCTGAATTCTATTGCCATGGCCTTACTCTTCTTTCAAAGGTTATCTTCTCTACATCATCTATCATAATTTCCTTTGGGAGATGATCCTCGAACTAATATATCAAACTCAATTTTAATGATAATATCATAATATATGCCATATATTAATATATCTGCGCAATGATATGGAAATAATAATATTCACGTTGCGTTAAAACAGTACGACAGGAATCTGAATCTCGGCCCAAAATTTTTATTACCTCTTTAAATGGGCCTTAAACTCTCATTGAATCCTGACCAGATCGCACACTTCATATCACCTAAAGGTACCTCACTTTTCGGCTTTGTATCCGATCCGTTCAATATATACTAGCACGAATATTGAAGAATCCCGTGCATTACAGTTTTGGGCCTTCTTTGCCTGGATTTTGATCGGACGGTCAATATTTTTAAACGGTGCATTACCTCATCAGTCTCAGAGAACCGTAATCTCCGGGTCGAGATCTTGCCGCCAATGTACAATAAATATGAGATTGCAAAAAATTGAGGCGGGAAAAGGAAAAATAAAAAAGAAAAAAAGAGAGAAAATTTGGGGATCTCGCATTTTATTCTCGCTTTTGAGCTCTAACATCTCTCCAGTCTCCGTTTCCGACTTGCTTTGGATTCCACTCGACAGATCCATCTTCGTTCTCCTTTTAATCATTTATAAACAAGCTAGAAGGAAGAATCAGCGTAACTCAACGGTGAGTCCCTTCTGATTCTGATTCAAGTGTTGTTTGGAAATCACCCAATATGATCATGGGATGACGATAGATTCTACAAACCATGATAGCAACAATGAATTGCTTCTACGGTAGAAGGTTGTAATTTTAAGCAAGGTACCCCGCTAGCGACCCTCTCCTGGGTAGCTGTTTTTTTCTTCAAAAGGAGGTGCTAAATTGAAGTTCAGTCCAATCACATATTTTGTGTCCTTTGAATCGCAATTGGTTGATCTGAAAAATAATTAAAGGCTTCTTGCTTGACTGGCATTTTATCGAACAGGTTACGGACATTGATAATTTTAACTTAGGAAATGTATGCACGAAGGGCGGCTCAGCTTTTGCAAGAGCTATCCACCTGCGAAGAGGGACAGCTTCCTCCATACAATGTACAACTTTCTTTTTTAATTTTTTGTTATAATAGTTAATTTGTTGCATCCTTTCTGCATCAATTGCTGGAATGAAAAGAAGCCTAAACACGTTATTTGATATTTCTTATGGGACATATTTTATCTTGACTAAATTACTATGAATCTCACTTTTATTGAATGAACTTGTACTATAGAGTGACAAGTTTGATCAAGTAATAAGAGAATGCGAAGAGCACAGTAAGCAGTTCCAATCCTTGATCCGGTAAGTCAGGTTTGTATTTTCTTTCAACATTTGCCAAATGATTACCTGCGGATTGTTCCCATTTAGTCAATATTATCTTGTTTGCAAATCATAGGGAGAAGAATGAAAAAAATTTGGATATAGAGGCGAAAAATGAAGATCACTACGGTTCTTTCATTCATCATCTCTCTTTAATCCGTAATAAAAGATGCCTCATGGCTTACGTGTAAGTATCTAATCCTGCTCGATACAGCATATTTCTTAGTCAAAACAAATTAAACTTTTTTTATTAAAGACTGGGTCTGAGCTCTGTCGTGCATTTAATGAAGGTATAAAAGAGCAGAAGTAATTCAAAGTTACAGGTGGAAGGTGGGGCGAGTGCTTCCCAAAGAAATTCATGATAAATTAAATTTCTCTGAGCAAGAGTATTTCAAGAATCACTGTGCTGTCATTGACTCCTACACGAAGGACCTCGATTTAGATCTAACTGTGGTAAATGTTTTCTCATTTTGTTTCCTTTTTAGCATATAGATATGGTCACTAAAGTATAAACTAGGGGGAGTTTCATGTATACCTGTCAATGACCTCAAAATTACGTACCCCCTCTTTAAATTCATAATTTCATTTTTTCTCTTCTAAATTTCAAAAACTCACAAATTTATCCAATTTATTGACTTTTCTGTTAAAACTCATTTTAAATTTATGAAGTACCCATTTTACCCTTTATCAAAACTCATTTTTATAGTTCGAGTAAATTTTACCCAAATAGTACTGACATTTCTAGAATTTAAGGGCCCTTTATATTCTGATTACTATATTGCTCCTCCATCTTTCAATCAAGTAATCAATAAAAATCTGAACAAGTGTTAGCATGGATTGAGCAAATATTTTATAAAATATATTCCACCAATGTGGTTTACTCCAAACAACACTGATATTCTTGTCCAAGATTTCTATGAAAAGCTGCTAAGATGGAAACAAAATACCTTACTAATCTAGTTTGGGCCTTCTATCACGTTAAAATAAACTGACTTCAAAATAATCTCATTTCAGTTTGGATCGTTTACACATCAAATTAAAGGTAGAAAGTAGATCGAAGAAAAATACAACTTTGGTTTCTGTTATTTTTACTTTTTAATTATAAAATATTGGTAGGATGTAATACCGCCAAAGGACCCATATATCAGAGTGCGAGTACTCAGTGAGATCGGAGAAGTAAGTCTTGGGGACCATTCGGTATCTCTCTCCAAGGACTCCCTGCATTCTCTTAGGAGAACAGATGCAGAACCTTTCATCTCTCAGGTACTTTTGCACACTATCGTGTCAGTGCTGAATTTTCGGGTAAAACTTTTAACAGAGCAGTTTTGGCTTCATGCGAAACAACCAAAGAGTCCGTATCCTCTGAGATATCTCAAATTTTCAGTTTATCTAAAGCAAAAACTGCTCTATTAAAATCTTTACCTGAATTTTTAGTGTGTTAACTTTTTTTTTTATTTGTTCAAATAAATAATTGACTGTGCTGCAAATAGGGTCTGATGGAGGAGTTCATGGAGTAAATGTCTGGATTCATGCCAAAAGGTGGTAAGCTCTTGGAACAATTTCTTTGTTAAATGCATATGTAGCAATGAAGCCTGAAAAAAAACTATATATTGTTAATACTGCAACTATTGAGATGGGCTATTGTGCTTTGCAAAGTAAATGGGGGATTTACTTCGGGTCATATTTTCATTTTTAAAAATCCAAATAACCGATCCGAACCGTTCAACATGTTCTAAATATTGAAATGTGCTTGGAGACTAAATTTTACATCTTTTGAAATTTTTTTACTATTTATTATGCCACTTTGAAAATCGTTGATCTGATGATTCAGAAATTTTTACTGTTTTTTACTGTTCACAGTGGATCAGCGATTTTCAAAGTGGCTTAATAAATAGTAAAAAAGTTCCAAAAAATGTAAAATTTACATTTCAATATTTAGAACATGTTGAACGGTTCGGATCGGTTGTTTGAATTTTCAAAATGAAAATATGACCCGAAGTAAATCCCCACATTTACTTTGCAAAGCACAATAGCCCATCTTGCAACTATTAGTCATTATTAGTAAAATTACTAGTAGGGGTGTTCATTGGGTCCGGTTTATTTGGTTATTTTACCGAACCGAGAAAGTTTGGATTAAATGGTTCAGTTTTTCGGTTTAAATGGATCGGTTGGGTTGGATTTTCGAATTACTTTGGTTTAGATTTTACAAAACCAAAAAGACCGAACCGACCAAACTTTATATGGTTCAAATCCATGCTTTATATATAATGTATGTAATATCAACAACTTATATTTTGGTTTGAATATTTAAAACATCTACATATTTTGTATGGAATTAAACAATGTATTGTGATGTCAACAACTTATATATATAATTCTTATTTATTTCTATGATAATTAAATGTATCTGTGTATGTATTGAGTTCTGATCTTTTAAAATTTAATCTCCCTTATTTCTGTTCCAACCAAACAAACCGAAATTTACTGTGGTTATTTTGGTTCGGTTATTATTCGGTTGGTTCGGTTATATTTTTAAAAACCGAATAAATTTTGATTTGACTATTTTAATTCGGTTTTAACCGAACCGACCCAATGAACACCCCTAATTACAGGTTCTATCACTGACATATTTTCCGGTTTACTTTCTGAACTTGTATGCAGAAATTAGTGTAAACTATAAGGAGCTCGCTGCAAATATTGAAATTGCTGAAGTAGTCTCATACCAAGTTTTCAAAATAAAAAAGAAATTGCTGAAGTAACCTTATTGTCTTCATGTCCACATATCCAACTTGACCACTGAGCTTGTAAGTTATAACTTTAGCTGGCTGACAACGTTTTAGTTTAATTCTTTTATTCAAATTTGTTGGGATATTGTGTGACACTACTTCTTTTTATGGAAGAAATATTCTTGTTTTATAGATATTTTTATTTATTTGGGTCAAGTTACCTATTGCATTGAAGTAAGTTTGTGTTGCAACAAATGGAATGGATACTTCGGGCTTGGGCTTTCTTGCCCCATTGGTCTTGAATTGAGATCCAGTAAAGTACTTGACCTTATAGAATGAGATCCAGACCGTTTATTTTAATCTGACATGAATCTCGAAGACCCTAAACCCTAAACCCGAATTAAAATTGCTCACTGGAATTCACTCAGGTAGTTGTGTTAACTGAGGGGATACTCATTCTTCCCTTGCGAATAATATTTTGCCATCAGTTCGGATTATACAACGTTAGCACCAAAATCCGCTATCGTGTGACCTACTGGTATCACGAATTTATATCACCAAAGATACCTCAAATGTGGAGTTTGAATTTGATATGTAAGCCATGTACGGGCTATGTAAGAGACCAAAAAAAAAATCTGATATGTTTGTTATATATTAGTACGAATTTTTAAGGACTTCGTACATTACAGACTTGGCTGGATTGGTACGGATTCAAACTCAAACGGTGGGTAACGCAGAGAATTCGGAATCTTGGTATCACCTATCACCTACTTTATCTTGATATTATCTACTTTTCTCAATAACAAAAAAATAGGTATCGTTCTACTGTTTTAAATCAGATCGTACGATTAAAACGAAGTTAAGAAATTGGTACTTAAGTTGAGAGACATCAAAATTTGGTAGACAAGCCACCCGTTGTGCCCCAGATTAGAGACAAATCAGACCTTTTATCTGGCTAAATTGGCGGACCACCTTTGGAAGCATTGTACAGTTTTGGGACGAACAACAGCAGCAGAACCACAATTAAAACTCAACATGAGATTTGCATAGTGAACTTGCATGCAATCAGAAGACAGCAGCAGCAGTCTAAAGTGTGTGATTAGAGAGCGACTGGGCCATTTTGTGGGACGTCACCACTACCCACAGCCTCTGTTACGGGTACCAGCTAACTTTAGGTTGGTACCAACAATAACCACAATCAATTATTGTCCCTTTATTTCCCCACTTTAGAATTAAAAATTAAATAAAATACACTTCCTTGATTTTTCTCAGACTTATTTGTTGGTGTAGAGTAGGCAGAACCGCAGAACCCTAAACCTTTCAAGTGAAGAATGCTGAATGTTCCTTTTGAGTATTACCAGAATAGAAAGAAAAATAAAATAATTGATAGGCTGATAGCTCAACCAACAACTTTTTTATACTTTGTTTCATAATATTATTTTTGGAAGTTGCTAACAGTCCCCAAACACCAATTCCCGGATTATTCCTGGATTCACGAGATTATGTAAACTTTAATACTAAATCATGTAAACCGATTCAACGAATTATGCAAACATAACAACTTTTTATTACCGTGTGGTCCCCAATAAACCTTCAGTTTAACAGTTTTAACTGCTTTGACTGAGACCACTTGTAGACCTTTGATCAGAACCACTGGGACCACATTTAGAAGATCTCTAACAACTTTTCAAAACTAGTAACTAACATGAACCACTTTAAAATTCTGTAAAAAAAAAATCAAATTTTTTTTCCCAATTTGCAGCTAGATGTACTTCCAATTATTTTGAATTCTGTAAATCTTATCACATAACTCTGTATACAGTTTCGTTGAATACTATAAACCAGTAAAAAAAAATTCAAATTTTATTTTTTTACAAAATTTTATTTTATTTTTCAAATTTTTTTAATTCTACATCTAGATGTTTCTTTCAATTTTTTAATTTTGTAAATCTTATTACATAACTCTGTAAACTTAAGTTTTGAATACTGTAAACTTAAATTGTAAATCATGAATATTATTTTTTTTTGATGTGCTGCATCCAAAAACTACAATTTTGTGTTTTGAATTATGTAAACCTTACTGTAAATCTCTGTAAGATGGTACTCTAAATACTGTACACATAACAACTAATCTCAAAACACGCCTACTATTATGTCTAACAATGAGACATAATTCTTATCGACATAACAACACAAAAAAAATAAATTGCAAATAAATAACATATATGTTTTCCACCAAACATAACTTAGAGGTAGATCATGTAAACATGATATATAAATCATGTAAATATACGCATAAATTCTGTAAACATGACAGATAAATGATGAGTCCAAAATGAACTACTACTTTTAAATATTTATAAACCCTAATTTCTACTTACGTTTATATCACAAGCGTATGATCCTACCGTGTAGTATGATTGGGGTATCGATCCATAGAGATAGTGTATTAGATTTTAAATAATTTTTACTAGTCTAGGTTATCAGATTTTTTGAAAAATGATTGGTGGTGATAAATGCAATCAAGATATTATAACTATAAAATGTTAAACAATAGATAAAGAGCCTCTAGGGTTCAGGTTTTTTGTCCTTCTTACTCATGAAAAATATAAGTTTCGATGTTTTTCTACGCCGCATGCGGTATAAATTGCCTCACAGTTACCCCGCATGCGACATTGTCACTACCCGCAGGGCGTACTGGGTGTTTGTTTATGCGATTTGAAAGATTTTTCGATCTTGCGATCGGTTTTTGGGCTACTAAGACTAAAGTGTTTTAGGTACGAAATTGTATACTTTTCCTGTACTGCCCCGTAGTTAAAATAACCCAAAGACCCCACCTAATGTAGGTGCTTTCTATTGTTGTTATAACTAAGTCTAGTCTGTCAGTAGAGAAACTAAAACCTAATATAAGATACTTTTTATATTATCCTGCCATGGGATCCCACTCGGTTCTAACCCTAGTCTTTGAACCGCTGCCAAGCCTCGTTAGCCGAAGTGTTAGTACTTACATGTATTATCCTTCTCACCCAATAATGCGTTGACTAAGCACCTATTGGTATGTGGAGGGCCATTGGCATATAGTGGACAGAATTATGTATGCAAGGACGTATAAAAAGTGCAAAAGAACTATGTTTGCAAGGACGTATAAAAAATGCAAAAGAAATTTAAATCATAACGCAAAACAAAACATAAACAAATATCATAACATAATTAAGAATTCGAGTACAACTCTCACCCTAGAAATGAGAAGTTTAGCTTCTTATGGCCATAGCAAAATAAAAAAAATAAAAAAAATAGAACATAAATTACAACCCAATTAAAGATGGAAGAACCTCTGTCTCCTTAGATGACGCATTCTCTCTTGCTTGGCTTCCAATGGCGATACTTCTCCCTCTAAGTAACTTTTTAACCTAACCTAACCTAACAATGAGGATTGCTAGCTACAATTCTGGACTTGACACAACTAAACACACACACTAAATCCTATTACAATAGGGGTATTTATAGCCTTCCTAAGCATTAGTGGAAGTAATGGAAGTAGTGCGGATCGTGGGGTCCATTCATGATCTATCAGAAATTGTCTAAAAATAGCGTGACTCTTCAAAAAAACGTGTTCTTCTAGAAGGCCCATCAGGAAAGTGTAGCTTCTAGAAGACCCATCAGAAAAGTCCAATTTAGGACAGTCCACGGATCATGAGGCCTCTGTGTATGCCGCATGCAGTCTTCTGACTTTGCGAATTTTCTTGTATTTTCACCATTTCGCATATTGTGCATTTCGTGTGAGGTGTTGCATGCTCCATGTAATGTCCTATTTTGACGTCATTTTTAGAAATCGCCTAAATATGACATTTTTGCTCTCTTTTTGGCATAAATACGCAACTTTCTCCAAAATCTGTCAAAATTACACAAAAACACGTTTGCAGTAAATAAATCGAGAAATTGGCTACTTTGCATTCGCTTTTCGTCATTTTTCGGAAAAAAAAGATAGTGATTTTCGCTATATGTTTTGGTGTCATTAATAATCATATAAACATGACAGATAAATCATGTAAACCTATCACATATATCCTGTAAACATATCATTTAAAACCTGTAAAACCTATCACATAAATTCTATAAACATGAAATCAAGAGATGCACAAATACACATCCAAACGGCAACACTGATAAAATTAGGCATAAGATTCTAATCATACTCGAGTTCATATTGGCCTCTTATAAGCTGTTGATAATATGGAACATAAAAAATAAATGATAAAGTCAAATTCAAAACAAATAGCATATTCATGCACATTGCATTAGCTGTGGAAGAAATCCCTCGTTCGAAAGTGTTATCTCTGGCTCTCTGCAATGTAGTCAATAAACGAATTATATGTACAAGTAAATGGATCTCAACCCAAAATTTCCATCTTCAGGTGTGCATTAC
The DNA here is from genome assembly GCA_025461045.1 of Carex parvula. Taxonomy (NCBI): domain Eukaryota; kingdom Viridiplantae; phylum Streptophyta; class Magnoliopsida; order Poales; family Cyperaceae; genus Carex; species Carex parvula. Next base: position 6,940,950 of record JAJGRW010000050.1, on the reverse strand, counting down.
AGAGAGAGTGACAAATGTCAAAATGTTTGTTCCGAAGCTCCCATGCTATCAATTGGTTTTTCGATTTTCAAAATTCAAACAGTCGATCTAAATTGTTAGATGTAATGTCTATATAAAAGTGCTTGGAGACCAAATTTTTATATTTTTGATTTTTTTTACTATTTATTAAGTCAGTTTTAATACCGCTGTAATAAATAGTGAAAAACTTCTGAATCATTGAAAACAATAATTTTAAAACTAGCTTAATAAATATTAAAAAAATTCAAAAAAAATAAAATTTGGTCTTCAAACACATTTTAATATATATTGAATATTGAATGGTTTGGATTGACTGTTTGGACTGAAAATTTAAAAATCGAATCGCTTGTTCCAAAGTCTAAAAAGAGACGTTTTGATATTTGGAGATTTGTTTGAAGGGTGTAGATTAAATTCATCGTATTTACTAATTATGTTGTTTAAAACGATGCATTTGTGTGGGGTTATGTTAATTAATGATGCCGTTAAAAGAAAACTGCACAGATTTCTCGGGTAGCACCGTAGCAGTGTTTGGTTTCCCCGAGAAACGAGTTGTGTCAGTTTGGGGAAGAGGGAAGAGAGAGGGAACGCTGTCGGGAAATCTGCTCTGCTAGTGGCCTAGTGCTAGCGGACAACTGCGTGCAGACAAGCTAGAAATCCTAGTTTCTCCATTTCCTTCTTTCTAGGCTTGATTGGCCTTTTATTATATTATTACTTGGCATTTTGCTGTTTTTATCTTCTACCTAATTAATTAATGTAGTTGGTATAATGGTATTGGTACGGCCGTATGCCCGTTACGTATGGGTGCTTTTATTTATATTTTATTTTATAGGAGGTTATGTTAATTAATGATATCCGATTCCGAACTAAGCAAGTAGTGTATTGACACTGCCCGGGGGGGGGGGGGGGGGGCTGCCCGTGCCCGGTCCGCCCGTGCCCGGGGTACCCCTACCCGTGCCCGGGTATTGGCGGGTAAACGGGTACGCGGGTACGGGTCTGAAACGGGCAGGGTGGCTGTTTTTGGTGCCAAACCCGGGTGTACCCGTACCCGCCAAACCCGTGCCCGCTGCCCGTCTGCCCGCACCCGCGTACCCGTGCCCTTTGAGATTCGTGCCAATTTAAAAAGAACGGTGCAGATCAAGTAATTGTAAAAGATTCCCTTTTCAGGTACTGGTAGCGCCTATTGGCCTATTGGGTGGTAGCGCAGGATTCTCTCCAACTTAAAATTTTGGTTTACTGCGCCTATTGGCCTATTGGGTGGTAGCGCAGGATTCTCTCCAACTTAAAATTTTGGTTTACTGCGCCTATTGGGGTACTGTGCCTATTAATTGGGGTACTGTCTAATATCGGTTCACACGCCTTTTAACGCGACTATTTACTTAAGAGTGACGTGTCATTCTACTATCCGTTGAAGACAGGTTACTTACAGCTACGTTAAGTAAAAAATCGTACAAAAAGAGAGTGACATTGAGCTATTGTATAAAGCTTAATTAGCACACATAACCACTGCCCCCGCCCAATCCAAAATCCAAATGATATCTAGGCGTACTGCGCGTCTGCGCCTATTGGGGACTTGGGGTACTGCGCCTATTAATTGGGGTACTGCGCCTATTGGGTGTAAAAGATTCCCTTCACTTTACGGTTTGAGATTAACTCTCACCGCTTTGAGATTCGGCCTAACGCAGGGAGCAGTATTATTTGGCTTTGAGATTCGTTCCAAGTTAAACATAACGGTCCAGATTAACAGCAAAAAAAAAAAAAAAAATACACGTGCCCGTCCTGCCCGTGCCCGCTGTACCCGTGCCCGTTGTACCCGTCTACCCGCAACGGGCACGGGTTTGAAACGGGCAGGGCGGAGTTTTAAAAAAAAAAACCCGCCTACCCGTGCCCGTTGTACCCGCCTACCCCCCTACCCGCCTACCCGCCTACCCGCTGCCCGCCTCGGGCACTGCCCTGCCCTGCCCGAGGTACCCCTTAGCAAACCACTATAAGCAAGTCACCAGATGCAAGTGTTGGAGTAGGGTTAAAAAGAGAACAGACGTACTTACGGGATGGTTTGGAGTTTGGACACGTTCGACTAGATAAAAATAGTGAAAAGGTGTGAAACTGTGACGAAGCTAGTGTATTGAAAAAATCGGACGGTTCACTGGACTGAACCACCCGCACAACTGTTCCAGACTGATCCAGACTGTGATCAAGACTTGAATCGGTCTGGACCGAGGTTAGGGAGGGGCTAGCACAGTTTTTTTCAATACACTAGTTTCATCACAGTTTTAAACCCGTGAATCGGACCGGACCATATCCAGACTACCAGTGGCAACCCACCTTATACCCGGACCTCATCCGGACTCTAATTCGTTTTTTCTAAACCTATTATTTTAAAACAATTCAGTTTTAAAGATCAAAATAATTTGTTTTTTTTAAATCTCTTATTTTAAAATAATTCATTTTTAAAGATCAAAATAATTCGTTTTTTAAAGTAATTCGGTTTTGTAAACAATTGATAAAAAAAAATTGGACCGGATCAACTTGGACAGTACGAACCCATGGATCAGAGGGACCTGTGGACCGGGGGTTTTGGACCAGATCGGACCAGACTGGCCCGTTTGCATAACACTAGATGAAACGGCGAATGCACAGAAGTGAAATAGAATAGAATTATGAAAAAATTGAAAAAGTATAATTGGAATGAAAATATGCAGTTATACTTTTTTTTTTTTTTTACTTTTGCGTTTCTTATTTCATCCAACTATTTTATGGAAGAGACGAATTGTAAAGGAGTGATTTTTTAAATATTGAAATATTTTAATTCTATTGTTCTGCTATTTCAAACTTTCCGAACAAAATAAATAAATAATATGGAATAAGTTTCTATTTTTCTTTTCTCTTTTTTACTATATTGTGTACTTGCCAAACATGTCATTTTTTTTAACTTAAGAGGATGCATATTGCAAAGTTACTTTACGTAGAAATAAAAAAAAATGTAGTCAAACTATAGTGTTTTCTTTTGCTTTCGTTGTATTTTCTCTCGAATAACTAAAATATGAAATTTGAAGATAATTGTAAATTGATAGATATACTTTTCTTTACGTGTATATAAAAGGTAAAATAATTGCTACTAGTTCTCTTTCATAAGGGTTTGATGCGATACGGACCCATATTGTACCAGAGGGGCAGCTGGTTCTTGTGAATTTTGAGTTTAGTGGAGATCTATCGGTCCCGACCGACTTTGTCTCTCTTGAAATTTTTTTTTTTTGCTCCATTTTGAATTATTGATTTGTAATTCGGATTAAATTTAGGATTAAAGTTAAAAATAAATTTATTAAATTTTGATTGGTAATTAGAATTATAAGCTAGAGCATCATAAATTATCGAGTACTCAATTAGTTAATAGGTAAAACCGATTCAATACTTTTTTGCTCCCTCCTAAAAATTTTTTTGGATCCACCCATGAATGTGATCATAGAGTTAATTTAGTCTGCTCCTTTCGCATGACTCCAATAATTATTTCAGTTTTGAATTTTAAGATCGTTGTTTAATTTAATATGATTTATTAATATTATAAAAATATTCAGTCTAAATAACTTGAACGTATGAACGGATCAACCTCATGCATTTTTAATTGAATCCCACATACCATCAGTTCACCAACCACCTCCCCGAAACAAGCATAATTTTTCAAATTTGAAAAATACACTTTGCACTTGTTAAGGAAACATTATAATGATTGCACTAAATTATGGCAGGGGAAAGGGAAACGGTAAAGGCATCAAAATATGAAAATATTTAATTTTTGTGGGTTAGTGTTTGGACTTGTGACAGATGTAATAAAATAGTCTAATAGAGAAATTAATATTAACAGTTAACAGTAACCTCGGCTGGTACTTTATTACTTTCTAATGGGCTAATGGCGTATTATTATTTTGTTCTTTATTTTTAACGGGTATCTACGAGTCACGTGACCTGCACCTGCTCCTCCTGACTCCTGACTATTGGTTGACTATTATTTGCTAATTGCTAGGTAGTAGACTAGGAATTCGTATCCTCTGCATTAACTCAAATTTCGAGTTAAGATCTGAACCGTTCTATTGAGATCTGCACTAATATTAAAGTGCACGTGCATTATAGGAGTGGACATGATTGGTCCGAATTCTGATCGTACGGTTCATAAATTAACTCAAACGGTGCGTTAATGCAGAGGATACGTATTCGTAGACTAGTAGGTAGTGGGATTTGTATGGATTTATTTTATAATGATGACGATGGTGATTAGTGGTTTGACACTGCCCGGGAGGGGGGGCTGCCCGAACCCGGTCCGCCCGTGCCCGGTGCCCGGGGTATCCGTACCGAGCGCGGGTATACCCGGATAAACGGGTACGGGTCTCAAACGGGCAGGTCCTCTATTTTTGAAAAAAACCCGGGTGTACCGTACCCGCCGTACCTGAACCTGAATACCCGTGTACCCGCTACCCGAAAACCCATTTTTTCAAAAAAATTTCCCTCCCCCCAAATAGTAATTGGTTCAAATCACAAACCGGGTGGGTCCCACACTGTAAAGAAAAAAAAAAAACAGAAAACAAAACAGAAAACAGAAAAAAAAAAAAAATCCGTCTACCCGTGCCCGTTGTACCCGAGTACCCGTTGTACCCGTACCCGTTGTGCCCGCTACCCGTCCCGGGTTTTGCATTGCCCGGCCCGAGGTACCCGAGAGCAAATCACTAATGGTGATGATGGGGGGTGAGAATCTGCTGCGATCCGGGTACTGTGAACAGTACCCTGTAATCCCTGCTTTTTCAAATCCAGCTGTCGAATTGTTTTGAGATGCGTGCAAACCAGCTGTTTTGAGATGCGTGCACTAAAAAATTGGACGGCTGGATTTGAAAAAGCAGGAATTGCAGGGTTACTGTGCTCAATATTCGGATCACAGCAGATCTCAATCCGATGATGGGTGATGATGGTGATGATGGTGATGATGATGTCGACGTGAATATTGATGTACTCGGCATAACCACTCAGACGAATTTAATTGTGCAATAAATTTGTACACAATTCATTCTCAAATTCTACGATGTAACACGATTATAAAGTGCTGTCGATAATTAAATCACACCCGTTGCTGTTGCCACTGACTTTTCTTTAAAACCCCAAGAAAAAATAAAAAAAAAATAATTAATTTACAGAACCTTCGCATTCCACGTAGATGATAGATGTAACAAATTGGATTTCAAAAAAAAAGATGAGATGTAACAAATTTTGAGAGTATCAATTATTAACTCGAAAGCATCATCTGGTCACAAATTCCGAGTCAAACAAAGGTTGCAGCTTTTCTCCTTTCTCTACATCGTCCTTCCAAACAACTCCGCACTTTTTACCTTTCTCACCTCATTTCAAATCTTCATTTCAATTTCAAACCCCTCCTCCATTCTTCTCTTTCTCTATTCTATCCGTTATCTGTGTAAAAGATAAAAGGTTTCTGTTTCTCTTTCTCTTCTGTTTGTTGTCTCCGAACAGTGACAACCAAGCAGACAAAAAGAAAGAGCGTCTGCGTAGCTTCCACGCCGACTCCACTTAATTACTATTATTTACTTACTAACCGTTAGGACTTGGGATACATTAAACAAACATCAAGTCCCAACGGGCAACGGTCATCCTCCCCTCTCCTCTTTAATTACATCCCAATCACATTCATGCGTTATAGCTTGCTATACGCTGCTGCCTACACTCCCATCCTTTAATCATGCCTTTGTTTTCTTCCCTCCATTAACACTCAAAATACAAATTTCATTACATATTTTATTTTTATTTTATGCTTGTTTTCGATTTTTAATAGCCCCCACGAACCTACCAAGCACACTACCACAAATGAAACACTTCATATGGACTTCTCATCATTCCCTTTTCCCAAACCAGTGGCAGTGGAGACACACAAGCATTGCCTTCCATTAACGCTATTTGGAGAAATTTGGGGTTTGCGGCCTTTCAGAAATAAAGCTCGAAACTTTGATGCGCTTTTCGTGAGAAATCCATTCGCCGATAGAGATTGGGGTGACGGTAACGTTAGTGGTGCTTCTCCTTTTTGGATTTCTCCAGTTTTTGGAGAAAGAGCGTTGTTTGACATGGAGAAGGATGCGGATTCGTACAGTGATTCGGAGTGTCGCGGTAGTAGCTCTAGCTCAGAGACAATGACGAGTGAATGCCCACAGGGATTTGCTGGAGAGGAAGTGGAGGCGAAGGAACTGGAGAGTTGTATTGGTTGGGAAATGAAGAAGGATTTGATTTCTGATTTGCGGGAAGACAAGGAGAAAAGCCAAAAAAGAGATCTGGAAATGACAATAGAGAAGCAAAAACGAGGTATCTTATTCTTTTTAAACTTTCATCTTTTAAAATTAAAATATAAACCAATACTTCACTTTTTCGAGAATTAAGAAAACAATTAACTCAAATGTAATCAGTTTCACATGTTTATACCAATTCATTAGTCATTACTTAAAGAACTTTTCTTGATTAGTAGTTACTGTGAGTTGCAATTTTCATAAGAAATATATTGTATTGATTTCTTTGGTAATTGGTTAATTAATTAATTGTGCATCTATAGAAATTGAAATGATGAAGGAGAAATTTTCAAAATTGCTACTTGGAGAAGACATGTCAGGCTCCGGAAAGGGGGTTTGTACCGCATTGGCCATCTCAAATGCCATTACTAACCTCTGTGGTAAATAATCATTTTATGTTAAAACAATCTACTTATTTCAAAATATATATATATATATATTTTTCAGTTTTTGCTAATTTTAAGAATTATTTTCAGCAACTATGTTTGGGCAATTATGGAGATTAGAGCCGCTCTCTTCAGAGAAGAAATCGATGTGGCGAAGAGAAATGGAATGCATTTTGTGTGTTAGTGATCATATTGTCGAGCTGATTCCCTCGTGGCAAACTTTCCCCGATGGATCTAAGCTTGAGGTAACAAATAACATACATATTAAATCATTTTTATATATTTAAAAAATTCTCTCCGGATAATTAGTCAGTTTGCTATTTTCGTATATTTCAGGTGATGTCCTGCCGGCCAAGATGCGATATTTTCATGAACCTTCCTGCATTGCGGAAACTAGATAACATGCTTCTTGTACAATCTCACACATTTTGTTACATTTTTTTATTGATAATTGCTCAATTCACCTTGAGCTAATTACTAATTACTTCTTAAATTTTTGTAAATCAGGAAATACTGGACAGTTTCAGTGAACCAGAATTTTGGTACGTAGACCAAGGGATAGCAGCACCTGATTGTGATGGATCGGCCTCTTTCAGGAGAACCGTGCAACGCCGTGAGGAGAAGTGGTGGCTTCCTGTCCCGCGGGTCCCACCTGGCGGTCTAAGTGAGGAGACCAGGAAGCAAATACATCACAAGCGTGAATGCGCCAATCAGATTTTGAAGGCCGCTATGGCAATTAATGGCAATGCCTTGGCTGAGATGGATGTGCCTGTATCTTATCTCGAGTCACTTCCTAAGGTTTGTTTTATATCTTTACAACAGAAAGGGGAATTTTCACAAGGACCCCTTTTAATTATGAAATTTCTGGAGCAGCTTTACTTATCATTTGTTAGCACAAATGGTCTTATTGTTAAGATATATGAATCCTGCATTAAAGAAATTTAAGATTTAATCATGGATTACGGAAACTAGGATTAAAAGTACACTCATGAATTGCTAAATTGAAAAGACAATTTTTGGAAGATCCAATTAGAAATATAGACTACTTATTTAAATGGATCCGTAAACTTTTGAAAAATTGCAAGTTGGCCCTTGTACATTTGGTTAAGATGTATGAATCCTGCATTAAAGAAATTTAAGATTTAATCATGGATTAAGGAAACTAGGATTAAAGTACACTCATGATTGCTAATTGAAAAGACAATTTTTGGAAGATCCAATTAGAAATATAGACTACTTATTTAAATGGATCCGTAAATTGTACCAAACTGGTCCGTAAACTTTTGAAAAATTGCAAGTTGGCCCTTGTACATTTGGTAAAGAACAGAATTGGCTTCTAAAACTTTTAGCTGCACCATGTTGGTGCTTGAACATTCAAGAAAACCATGTTGGTTGATTTTTTTGAACAACCATATTAGTCCCAGGACCTATTTGGTTTGATTTAGAAAAGCTCAAGGTTCCAAAACATGATTTTCCTCTTTTTAGTTTCTTAGTCTAGTACTGTGGTACTGCCTTTTCATAAAAGAGAAATGAGAAAAAGAAATTCAATAATTGTGCATTTGACAGTGTAGGAAATTTTGTGAATTTGTTGTTTGTTGTTTGATAACTTGATAAGTTGATATACTTGCTTATGTGTTATCATCTGTGTCTTCTTGCTTTGAAGTTTAACTAGCTTATGCAATGCAAATTAACAGAACGGAAGAGCGAGTCTAGGCGACTTAATATACCGTTACATTACCTCGGATCAATTCTCGCCTGAGTGTCTGCTAGACTGTCTTGATCTATCGTCAGAACACCACGCACTAGAAATCGCTAACCGGGTTGAAGCATCAGTCTTTGTATGGCGCAAGAGGACTTCAGTTAAACCGCCGAGTCATGCCAGCCGAGGTGGCGGCAAGTCATCATGGGAGATGGTTAAAGATATGATAATTGATCCAGAAAAGAGAGAGTTGTTAGCCGAGAGAGCCGAGGGGTTGTTAATATGTCTAAAACAGAGGTTCCCCGGTCTTACACAGACAACCTTGGATATGTGCAAAATTCAATTTAACAAGGTTAGTTAACACTTCATACCTGACTGTTTTTCGCCAAGATGTTAAATTACTATTCTGGCATTTTTGTTGCCCAACTTTGTTTCGTCCGTTTCACTTATTATTGAGTCTGGCTATATTACATTACGGATTTTGACCAATGCTATGGATCCATATCTCCATTTTTAAAGTTCAGTCAGTCGATCTAAATTGTTAAATATGATCTTCATATAAAAAAAAGTACTTAGAGATCAAATTTTACATTTTTATTTTTTATAATCTTTTTACTATTTGTTTAGGTAGAAAATCACTTGATGTAAAAATTCTGGACCATCCGAAAGCAGTGTGATTTTCTACTATCTATAAAATAGTAAAAAATTCTAAAAAAAATGTGGAAGGGTACATTTTTATATGGAGTCCTGTTTAACAGTTCGGATTGACTGTTTGAATTTTGAAAATAGAGATATGAATTCATAGTATGGGCCGATCTCTAATATGCATATTCTCATATAGCCTAACTCCTTATTATTTATATATAAGAAAATACATAACTTTTCTTTTGTATATTAAAAATTTCAGGATGTAGGAAAATCAATATTGGAGAGTTACTCAAGAGTGCTAGAGAGCCTTGCATCAAACATAATCGCACGGATCGATGATCTAATTTATGTGGATGAGGTGACGAGGCACGTGGATCCTCTACAACCAGTAGATGGAACAATCGGGTGCAACAGCAAGGTTCTCGTCTCATACTCGGTGTCTGTCTCAGGCACTCCGTTCACCACTGCTTACGCCACACCTAGCTTCTCTCCCACAGCACTTGTCAACTCGGCAAATGGAGAGAGAGCTATGTTGATCGATCGCCGGTTGTCAACTAATCGGGGGTTTGGTGTGAAAAAAGTTCTTACTGAATATCTCGGAGGGGAGGTGAATGCCAAAAACAGGAACATTGCTTGATTGTGTGTGTGTGTTGTTATGAACTGTAGTTCTCACTGATTATTGTACTATAGTGAGGATTAAGTTTAACTATTAAGGCCCATGACTAATTTTGTTTCTTTTTTTCATATGATGGTATGGGTGTGTGCGTGTAATATTTGCCTTTTTCTTTGTTTGGATTGGGAATTTATTAATCAAGGAATTTTACATACGATACATTGATGTCGTATAGTAATTCATGGTCAAATTAATGTTCGTCAATTGTTTCAATTCAAAACTAGAGTAAACTAGGTGTCCTTAAGTTCACCTATCCACCTATCCTTGTGTGAACTTTATTCCAAAACTTATTAATATGACTTTATAAAATTTTGATTTAATTTACTATGAAGTTAAAACGGTTGAGAAAAAATTTTGCATGTTAATTTTACTGCGTTCATTATTAATTTGATTCTATAACAAAAAAAGAAAAAGAAATTCAGAATTTGGATTTACAAGTCTTTGATTAATGTGTGATGAAACCATTCTATTCACCTGCAAATGTAATAAACTAGGCCCATTAGGCCGACAACAGCCCTGCATTTTACCCATAATTTAGGCCCAAAATTATCAAACTGAGCAGGATTAGGTCCCCCTTTATTAATAAGTAATAACTAAAAAAAGTGAAAAAATTATTAGAGCACCGGCCAACCCCACACAAAGCACCGCTTGAAAACATGGCAGCTTTGAATTGGCTATTGAGACTTAAGTGCACCTATCACCAAACAGGCAATCATATAGTTAACGAAAAATCCTCACAATAGGGTATTAAACAAACCCTAGTGCCACACCCACTAGTATCTCCCACTACAATCCCTACATCAATATAAACCCCATGAATCCTCTAGCTAAATCATTCCTAAATTAATTTAAAAACTTAAAACAAAAATGGTGTTCACTACTCCTAAGTTCCTTGCTCTTTTTGTAGCACTTGTGTTAGTTGGTGCAATTAGCGTTGACAAAGTCAACGGTGCCGGTGAATGCGGTAGAACCTCGCCTGACGCTATGGCGTTTAGATTGGCGCCATGTGCATCGGCTGCAGGGGATGCAAATGCACAGGTGTCAAGCCAGTGTTGCTCTCAGGTGCAATCATTCACTCAGAACCCGGGCTGCCTGTGTGCTGTGCTTCTTTCTAACACGGCGAAGAGTGCTGGTATTAAGCCTGAGATTGCTATAACTATTCCCAAAAGGTGCAACCTTGCCAACCGCCCTGTTGGATATAAATGTGGAGGTATGAAAATGATATTGGATTTTTTTTTCTTTCTAATTTTCTCTTAAATTATGTGATTAATAATATTGGATTTTTAAGTTAGTTTATGTTGTCATGATTTATTAATTGTTGTTTTGTATATTGCAGCATACACTCTGCCTTGAAGGATGGAGTGGACTGCAAGAGATGTGCCCCTGAAAAGGGAAAAATAAAATGAAGTAAACTAAGACTATATATATATGTTAAGTGTATGTCTGCTTTGACATGACATGTGTTCAGTGTGTCCAGTTTCGTAATGCTGTAATTGAATAAATTAAACTTTATGATATAAAAACAGTATTTATAGGAGCTACTTTTCTCTGAACCCAGAAAATAACTGGTACAGAATACCAGTTATATATATTTTTTAATTTACAAATTAGAAACTCCAATTTTTAGAAAAGAAAAGAGATGGAACCGCTATGATTCCACCAGGTGTAGGTTTCTGGAGTCCCTGTGTTTTCAAGACATTAAACCCCATCCTGTCCTCAAATTTGCCCAAAAATTATTGGAATTGTACCATTGGTGCAATTCCATCAGTCAGCCTGTCCTTGTAGAACCGCACCATTCCATTTATTTTTCGAAGAATGGTGTGGTTTCATCTATTTTCTGAAGAAAAAACAATCAATTCCTTTTTCAAATATTCAAATTTTTTATTTCTAAATTAAAAATAATGGAATACCAGCATGTAACAGCACACCAGGTACAAACATGTACCTTGCAATGATCAGTACACCAATTAGTCCGTTAATTTTTTTGCCACCACTCAGTACTCTTATCTAATGCCAGTTTACATCACTAATTTAATGTATTATCGAAAAAAAGTACCAGCACTCATGAAACAAGGTAAAAAAAAAAAAATAAAACAAGAAAAGGAACATTTTCTTTTTATCAAAAACAAGCAACAACATATTATAATTAGCTGATAGGATAATACACAACTGACTGTCCATCCAATTTTGATTTTTATCAACAATTGGAGGTGGTCGTAGATACTAGACTCTGATTCAACATTACACCGAAAAAAGCTACGCAAACAAAGCTCTCTAGCCTCTTAACATCTTAGCAAGAGAAACCCGTTATAAGCGTCTACTTTATTTTCTACAGTTTAACCTGACATCAAAACTACACTTCTGTAGATTAGATCTGGCAGAAAAAAAACACAGATAATTTGCATTTGTTCAGATATAGGATAACGCATCAAAATGTTGCATACACCCAAGAACAGATGCCGACTCGACTACTTTCAGCATTACTCGACATGGACAGCTAGTTCCACCAAGTACCTGCATCGTGTTCCGTTATATCATCAGTTACGCAGTAATAACATAAAGTATATATTACTATCATTCCTGAGTTCCTATGTCAACTAAGAGTACAACCCAATTTTAACATCTAATTAGCATGGTTTCATTGCCTTATAAAAGGTTACATGGCCATGAAAGCTTAGTAAGAAGGTTATAAATGACATTTTGGAAATGACTGTGGTGATATGTTTCAAAAACAAATCGAAAGACCGGAGGGTTATCAAAAGGCAGTCTAGAACAGGAAAAATGGTATGTGAAACAGAGTGTTTAATCAAGATACTCGTAAACTCACCTTATTAATATCTATATATGTAGAGAGCTGTTAACAAGAAGCTTGCTTAGTAATAGAGCGATCCTGATAAACCAAAAATTTCTCTGATCAATAAATCATCTTAAATAAATGTATACAGAAAGAATGTGCACGGAGATTTATTAAATTTAAAAAACAAAAACTTAAAAGTGTATTCCTAAGATATTATACCTTGCCACCAGTCACCTCTAGTAGCAACTGAACCGTCCTGATTGTCATCCTTATACTGAAATTAAATACACAAAATGAGTTGACAGTAATTAAAAGTACAGTTTCTCTCTAACTTAAAAATAATTGTTTCTGTCACTCACATTTTTAGAGGTTTCTACAGCGTGCTTAGGTGGAGAGCCGCCGTAAAAATCACGACCTCCGTAATGCACAGATGAACCAAAATAAGGAGACTCGGCAGACTCATTTGAAGTATAGGACTTGCCATCTTTTGTGTACACAGTTTGTTTCTTCGTAGGGCTACCTTGAGATTTAACATCTGCAATGATCCAACAAATTTGAATTTTACATTACATGCCTTACTGATTATGTGTTTTGATCAATAGTTGCACAATTAGGAGGATTTCACGCAGTATTTAATAAGGCAATTGTGCTAATAGTGAAAAACAGAAAAGTAGGTGTCAAATCAGCATGCATAATTAACAATGAAAACTGTGTTTGCACAATTATAGATAGATTTTGCCATCGAATATCCAAGAGAATCTATATTCACACACATCAGTTTAGACTTTTTAATCATTTTTGTAATTTTATATTATAATAATGGTTTGGACCCCAGTAGATTAGGACTTTATTTATAACAAAAATTTACTGATATGCCAAAATATACTTTGTTTCATACATGACATGTAGTTGACAAATTAAGTAGATATACAATTAACAGTTGGGACATTGTTGAAAATGGTCTTTGATAATACAAACAAAAAGAAATTAAGAAAAGAAAAAAAAAAAAAAAAGACAGATTGAAGGAAGGGAAGTACCTGAATTGTAGGCATAGCCATTCCCTGCATGACTCTCACCTCTCTGTTTTCCATGTATTGCTTCCTTCCCCATCGCCTATTACAACAGAAAACACATTGCGTTAGTTGTCAAGCAAACTATCTCAATTTCAAACTTCACGATCAAATTGTTGACAGCACAACGAAAAAAAAAAAGGGATCAGAATCACAAAATAAAACAATACCGAATTAGGGGAGGTAGCGAACACAGAATTGAAATAGCTAGAACCAGAAGAGGGATTGTTAGCCTCCTTGCGACCAAACAAATCATCGATTGAAGCACCTCCCTTCTTACTCTCCATCTCGAATTAATTAACTCAATTAACTATTGCACCACTAGAAACAAACTCTGTTTTTGCTCGATGGTTAAGATGAGAAAGATGGAAGATCAAAAAAAGGGAAGGCGAAGGGAAAGAAAAATTAGCAGTTACTAGTTTTTGTTAAGAGGCGGTGTTAACTTACGACTCTTTGCTTTGCCTCGTGCCTCGGCTCTCCCTTTTAAAGACCTCTCCACCTACACGCGCGAATAATAAATGAAAAAAAAAATATATATATATTTTTTTCTCATTTCTCCCCAGTCAAAAATCAAATCCCCGTATTATTTGAATCAAATATTCCTTTCCTACACCGTGTTCTTTTTGGCGAGCGAGATTTGGCCTGTCCCAGTGGCAGTTTCCATTCATGGAACTTGTCCTTTCCACAACTTTTGAGGATTGATTTTCTCTTTTATTGGATTATTGGATATGTCTTTTGGTTTTGAGATGAGGAGATCTTTTTTATTCGGATACGGTTTGGGGGTGTGCGGATAAGCGCCACGTGGGCCCGGGCATCTACGGACGGTGGGGTCGAGTCGGCAAGTTGAACAGCTTGTTCTCGCACGTGTGGATCTGGATAAAAAGTAAACTACGGCCGCCGCTATACATCTACCGTGATCTGTTTGACTGGAACTCAACTAGCGTGCACCGTTCATCACTGCATGTGGGCCCTGCGTCTGGGCAATGTACCATTTGCTTTCATTTCATTCTCGGCCACAAACCACTTTAACTCTTCATCTAATTTTAATTCCATTTCTTTACTGATCGTGATCGGAAATTTTTTTTTAGTAAATAACCAAATATTTTTAGTGAAATGCTTGAAATCGATTTAATTTGAATAATGATGCGTGTCAATATTAAATTTATAAATTTTCAAATTAATTTGATATAAAATCAAGCGTAAAAAAATAATGAAAAATGAATGTATTAAAATTATTTTTTTATTCATTTGATTTTATAGTAAATTAATTTGAAAAATAATAAATTATGTATGTAAATGCATCAATGCTAAAGTATATCGATGTTATGAAGTTAAGTTCACCGAAAAAAATAGTAAACTTAAGAATAACATGTATGTATCATATAGTCAATAGTGGATTCATCCTTATAAACCGAAATCTTTATATATACCATTTTACAAAAATAAATAAACCAAATAACCATCGTTTTCTGACAATTCTAAATCTAGCACGGCCGCAGAATACCGGAGCGGACCCATATGAGGGAGACCGCAGAATGCCGGAGCGGACCCGGGGCCGCACTATGCCGGAGCGGACCCTGTTCTTTATAGCCCGAAAATGACAGCGAAATTTCATTTCACACTCTCACACCTTCTCTCTCCTGTGTTAGCTCTCTGATCTGTAAGTTTTTTCTCTCTTCTTTTAAATTTTTTATTTTTATTTCAGTAGATTAATAATTAATTTAGTTAATTTTTAATGAGTGAGCCTATGGTGCTATGCATAGCACGGATGGAGTCCGTGCTACGGCCAAAAATTTGACTTTTTAAAATTCTAATGACCGATCCAACCGTTCAATGTGATAATCATATGAATACGTACTTGCAAACTAAATTTTATATTTTTTCGAATTCTTTTACTATTTTTTTAGATAGGTAGAAAAATCAGTGTTTTCTGAAAATTCTGGACCATCAAAATTCTACCTATCTAAAAAAATAGTAAAAAAATTCGAAAAAATATAAAATTTAGTTTGCAAGTACATATTCATATGGTTATCACATTGAACGGTTGGATCGACCATTAGGATTTTAAAAAGTCAAATTTTTGACCGTAGCACGGACCCCATCCGTGCTATGCATAGCACCATAGCCTCACTCATTTTTAATTGTAGGTATTTTCTGTATTGAATTGAAAAAATGACTCTTATGGTATCCATCTACACTGGTGGGGATGTTTTAACAGGTCCTAATGGGGTTTACTATAGTATTGGACCTGTTACTGTGATCCCGGTATTGCCGGGTACTGATTATGTGGGACTTAAATCAAATATATGTTAGAATTTGGGGTTGGATCAGGGTCAGTATGACCTTAAAATTGATGCCAAAATTAGCATGCCGACTAGTTCGGCACAAACCTGGTTCCAACTATTTCCAATTCAAAACGAGGGAGTCTGGCAGGTATTGTACAACCAAACCATGAGTTTTTCTGGGGGTGCATACAAGATAATTGACCTATATGTGGAGGTTATTAGAGCCCGGCGTTCCAACCCAGTTATGAGATTAATCCAGGGTCGTAGTCGGGGTAACTCATCCGGTTCCAGTCCGTCCCCTGTCCAAATTGACCAACCATCCAGTAGTCGGGCCCCAGTTCAGAGGGACCGACCCTCCAGTAGTCGGGCCCCAGTTCAGAGGGACCGACCCTCCAGTAGTCGGGCCTCCCGTCGGGCCCCATCCCAGACTGACCAGCCTTCATCTAGTCGGACCGCTCATTGGGGTCAAACTTGTGATCCGGATGAAACCGATGAAGAAGTGGATCCGGAAATACTAGAGGCAGAGGAAAATTGGGTTGATAGTGATCCTGAGGGTATGAGCGATCGGTCTGACGAGGAAGATACCGGGCCTGTGCTCGGACTACCAAGGACTTTCAAGATGGATCGTGGGTTTCGGATAATAGATCGCGGGTTTCAGCACCCGATTCATGCTTTCAACGACACATCAGGGTTTATGGAAGCAAATTCAGGTTTGTGGGGAAGGAGGGCAGAGTATGAGAATGAATTGTCTGAGGGTCAAACATATGACTCAAAAGAGGCAATGAAGAGCGCAATTGCCAGGTTTCACATCCTTCGCAACAAAGAGATAACGAATACGCACAGTGACCGCACAAGAATTAGGTTCAAGTGCAAGGACAGTTACTGTGGGTGGTACATACTCGCAAAGGCCACCGGTTATGGAACACAATGGCATGTCTCCAAGTGCCCAACACAACATTCATGCCACGCGGATGCGACAAGAACAGATCACGCCCAGTTGTCGGCTACTGTGGTTGCCGAGTGTATATCCGCTCACATGAGGAACGATGTCGACTTGAGTATTCAAGCTGTTCAGATTGCTGTTGCTGAAAGGTACAACGGTCAGATACCGGCGTACAACAAACTGTGGCGTGGCCGTGAGTTGGCAATAGCCCGTCAATTTGGTAGTTGGGAGGGGTGATACTCTCTTGTAGTTTCATTGTTGGAGGCAATCAAAAGAAGCAACTCAGATACTATATTGTTCCTTTATTTTTTACGTCATTTCATTACCAATCAAAAATTGAACTTATTCTTTAAATTTATTGACAGAAACATTATTTGAGGTGACCTCATATCCCACTGGTAGACCTGGACCATGGAAGTATTTTCATAGGGCGGCTTGGGCATTTGGACCGTGCATAGCTTCTTTTCAACATATCAGACCGGTCATCACCGTTGATGCATGTTTCCTGTCAGGCTGGTATAAAGGTAACTAATTTGATTGTTTCCACTTTATTTATTTTAGTTGATTTCAGCTCTTACGAAATTAATTTGATTGTTTTACCACAGGCAAGCTATTGATTGCAACCAGGTACGATGCTGAAAACCAGCTCCTCCCGTTGGCTTTTTCACTGGTAGAATCAGAGAGTTATGACGATTGTGCGTGGTTCATGAAATGGTTGCGCCGTAATGTAATCTGCTCCAGATTCATGTGTGTCATCACTGATAGGGGAAAGGGTATCAAGAAGGTGTTCAGACAAGATGATATGGGGTGGAATGAGGAGGATGAGGATCAATGTGTTCACCGTCTTTGTGCTATTCACATAGCCGAGAACATGAAGAAGAACGGTTGCAGTATAAGGCAATCCATTTTTTTAGAATATGTGTGGCTAAGAAGAAGATGAGGAGATACGAGCAAGGAATGCAAGCAATGGGGCAGGCATGTGACATTGCCTTCAGTTGGCTGGACGGTGTGGGTAAATATTTGGATCAAGATGAGAACGAGTGTCCCAAACCATAGAAGATATTCCAAGCACTGGACGGTGGTTACCGTTGGGGCATCATGACTACAAACGGGTCCGAGTCGCTTAATAATGTCTTCAGGTCATCTCGTAAGTTACCGGTTGCAGCAATAATTGAAGACACATTTTACAAATGTATGACATGGTTTGCGCAAATGAGGGCCAAAGCGGAATGGGAAGCCAGTCAAGGTCAACAATTCTCGTGTCGTGTGCATCAGGTACTTTTATTTGTAGTTCTTTCTTCATAATTTTTAATGAACTTTGTTAAAAAAATCTGACTCTTTATTATTTTTTACTTTTTCGTAGCTGATCAACAAACGGTTCGAGAGATCCGATAAAATAAAGACGCTGGGGGGCTTTGGAAACAACAACGAGTTCGAGGTAACCTCCACACAGGAGAGAGTTCACGCTTTTATACCTGACGATTCTGGCCGGTTTACCAAGGCCAATTACAAATACACAGTGATAATCGCGGATGATGCCACGGTAACTTGCACGTGCCAGAAGCCTCAATTGGAGAGAATACCGTGCTCTCATGTTCTGTCAGTGTGTCTTCTCCGAGGTATCGACCCTGGCGTCTTTGTAAGTCACTACTATCACATCCATACACTGATCAACACATGGAGCGCTCAATGGCATGTGTATGAAAATCAGTCGGAATGGCCTCAACACGATGGCCCGGTCCTTGTTCCAGAGGATAAAAATATTTCTGTGGACAGAAGACAGCACAACCGAATTCCGATGTGGATGAATGTTCTAAATAACAGGAGAAGAGGACACCAAGCCGGCCGAGATACACAAGAAAGACAAAACAGAGCTGCTCGAGCTGCACGAGATTGAGAGTTAATGTTGTTTTTTTAATTGTACTCGTAAAAATGTTGTTTATTTTCAGTTAATTAGACGTATTTGTAATTTCTGATAACATTAGCATTGTTCTATTGTATGCTTCTTTATATGGCTCATTCTTCTATTGTGATGTTTCTTTTGATCAAACAAACGACGAACAACATAAACGACATTTCAAACAGAAGTAATTACACAACTTTCAGTACAAACTTTACATTTTTGATAAAAACTTCCAAAACAAAATCATAATTAACTTCAGATTAAAAAAAAAAAAAAACAAGAGGGGCCGCTCCGGCATAGTGTGGCCCCGGGTCCGCTCCGGCATTCTGCGGTCTCCCTCATATGGGTCCGCTCCGGTATTCTGCTGCCGTGCTAGATTTAGAATTGTCAGAAAACGGTGGTTATTTGGTTTATTTATTTTAATAAAATGGTATATATAAAAATTTCGGTCCTTATAAATGCACATTTGGATTGAGCAAGAGATATGATTGGTACAAGTGTCGATATGAATTATAGTAAGAGACAACTATTACAATATGCATCTAGCATATTACAGACCAATATTTATTCCGGATTCATATTTTTATTTGTAAAGTTCAAACAATTAATTTAGAAGACGCAGTCAGACTTTTGAATTATGAGGATTAAAAGTGAATGAGATCAATCATATAAAATTTTTATGCTATGAATGGTGGTCAATTTTACAGGACCTATGACATTTTACTTAAACTATATAAAAAATCATGTATAAATTCAAAAAAATTCAAAATAAATGAGGATCAATCGACTCCCCTCTTAGTTGATTCGAATAGTTAAATGTGATCTCTAATTGAAAAATATATGTGGTGATCAAATTTTATATTTATTAGAATTTTGAGCTATTATTTTAGATAGAAAGAAAATAGTATTTTCGGATAGTGCATAATTTTTAAATCAAGTCCACCTATGTAAAAAAATAAAATAATTCTAACAAATATAAAATTTAATCGGTAAGTATATCCATATAAAAATGATGTTGAGTGGTTGAGATCGATTATTTGAATTTTGCAAATGGACTGCGCTGTAATATAACATATATTTAATTTTACGAGGGATGTTAACCACCAGTAGGACTAATTATATATTTAGCTTGACCTAGATTTAGTATGTAGTTTACATTGTACACAAGTTTGTTTAACGATTTGTTAATATAATTTACTATTTTTAAAAATTAAGAGTTGACACTTATTACATGTGATTGAAATTTTAGACAGTTTGTTTATCAATAGCTAGCTCTTAGAAGACAAACAAAATCTGATAATTATTTATTTTTATTGACTCTATGACATAATTATGGTGCTTCTCTCTTAAAAAAGGCTGCCATGGATGATTCTTAGACTTTTCTCATTTTCATATCTCTCTCTCTCTCTCTCTCTCTCTCTCTATATATATATATATATATATAATGGCTAAATTGTTTCCGGAAGCACTTCTATCGAAGTGCTTACGGGATCAAATTTTAATATTTTATGTTCGAAACATCGATCTAAGTAGCTCAATAAATTAGTTATATAATAAACATGTAGAATACCAATTTTTACTATTTTTGAAAATTTTTAACTATGTTTTATGATTTTTGAAATATGATCTCTTTTGGCTTAAAAATACTTTTATATTTAGATAAAAAAAGTCTATCTTTCAAAAATTATAAAAAATAGTTAAATTTTTTTTAAAAATAGTAAAAGTCGATATTCTACATATTTATTATATAACCAATTTATTGAGCTATTTAGTTCAACGTTTCGAACATCAAAAAGCTAATTTTGACCCGTAAGCACTTCAGTTAAAGTGATTCCGGAAGCAATTTAGCCAGACTCTCTATATATATATTAGAAACTAAGTTAATCTTACCCCACATTTCACATTAAATATTGTACTTGTCCATATTTTATCTCGTCTTTGTTGATGAAGTTAACAGATAATGGAAATGAATAATTATATTACCAGGTATCTGGTATCATATCAAGAAATAAAAACAAAATATAGTTATATTAAACTAATCGAGTTTAACTAACATGTGCATGATATAATTAATATGAAGAAACAAAATGCCAACTGTTAATTAAATATGTGATGTAAATAATTAAAATATATATATTATATACGATTTGATACTCATTAGTTATATTGGATAATGATTGCTAAGTAGTTGGTAAAGAAAATTTTCTCTTATCCTTACTCTTGTGTGCTTAAAGAAAACTTATAAACGCCAATATTATCAAGTATCAAATACTCAAAAAGTTGAATAATCTGAACTGATTTCATTTGCTCTAAGATTTAATTATTGACTAAACTCATTTCATTTATTAGAAAAACCTAATTTATTAGAAAAACATTCAATTTTCTAAAAGATTTTGATATGTAGATCATTTGAGCAAATTGAAGCCGCCCAAATTTTTAAAAATCAAAATTTGAATCTAAAGCACTGACTAATCGATGCTTTGCAAAATGAATTTGGGAGCAGTCCAATGGACATGAGACCAAATGAGACATCAAACCGAACTTTTACATCCTAACAAGTGCATGCCCATTAAACTGCCCCCACTTGTTGCAAAAAACCTTAGTAACCACTACATGACATGACATATATCCGTACATCTCATATACATAATTAATAAGAGTACGCATACAATTTAACATTTTAATCATAATTGCAAAATTAATTTTCGCATGTTGGTCCCCGAAGTTTGGAAGATATTTGTAGGCTTTTAAAAACATCACTCGACCACTAAACATTTGTGTTCTGATTTATTTTTTAAGTTTTTTGGCAAAATTTCAGTCGCCGTCCACCTTTCTTCAATGATAAAATACGCCAATCTTTCTCTTTTAACATCTCTATCATATAATGTATTTCTCACTATAGAATATGCTTTTTGTATTTCCAAATTAATTTGTCTTATCTTTAATTTTGATATGCATCACTTGCTCATTTTTGTCCCCAGAAACTTCATCCTAATTTTAAAGCATTAATTGATAGGTGCTGAAATTATATATATATATATATATAGTTGGTTTATTGTGCTTCATTAAGAGATGTGTTTTACTTCACAATCATATTTTACAATTTCAAATTTCAAACAGTCAAACCAAACCTTTCAACATGATCTTTATATTAAATGTGATTGGCGACTAAATTTTACAATTTTGGAAATTTTTTACTATTTATTTCAAACTTTGAAATCACTAATTTTTGATGGACCACAAATTTATGCAAAACAGTGATATTCAAAAATTCGAAAAAAAAAATTAGTAAAAGATTTCCAAAAATTGTAAATTTAGTCTCAATCACATTTTAATATGAAGATGATGTTGAACGGTTCGGATCGCCTGTTTGAACTTTGAATCGTCCATCTGATCATGTGCTCCACTTCCCTGATGTCCTGTTAAAAATAGAATTAAGTTTAGAATTGATCGATAGAATAACTGTTATGCCAGAATCACAGATTTTATGATAAAACCAAATAGCATTTCTTAGTTTTTAAATGGTCCAAGCCAAGGCACCGAAACACTAATATAAAATTCAGTTTATGCACTTTAATCAATATATTCCAAATGTATTTAATTATAGTTTCAGTGTATAATTAAATTATTAAATCTTTGAGTGAAGTTTAGCTTATGGAAAAGTACAGTTAACTATCCAATTTAAGACAATTAAAAGGAGCTAATCTCAACCAAAAAATCTGTCTTATTTTAGTTGAATATAATATTAAAGGAACAAAATCAACTAAGCAGGATATAAATCGTCCATGAGCTAAAAGTTTTGATTAGTGTTGTACCAATAATGTAATATGGTTGCGTGAATGTCAGTTCTCTCAATTGATCACCATATTCTTTTCTTCTTCTTTTTTTCAAGAATTAACGCAATACACTGAATTAGGTCTGAAATAATTCTGAATATATAAAATGCTTCAAAGGAAAGTTTCTCTGGAACATAATTAATCATACCATTTCTACTTATGAGAAGATAATAACTGGTTTGCTATATAGGCTGGGACAATTAATTATTGGCAAATTCTACTGACAAATATTCTTCTCTAAATCAAAGAATCTAATTCCAAATTACGAAATGTGGAATTTTAATTGCTGTAGAGGGTCCATGTGTTGCTCTGCTACTTGGCAAACAGAGTTGCTTGTAGAAGCTAGCTAGTTCTCAGAAAAGAATGGTCAATGTAAGAATTTTGAATTGCACAAAGTTACTTGTGCAACATGGCAACTAACAAGAGACCGAATTTCCTTGCTTTACTTAATTGTTCTAATATAATGGACTCCTGACTCCACCAACACCAATTAAGTGTAAGAATTCATGTTTCTTAACCTAA
Source organism: Carex parvula (assembly GCA_025461045.1). Lineage (NCBI taxonomy): Eukaryota > Viridiplantae > Streptophyta > Magnoliopsida > Poales > Cyperaceae > Carex > Carex parvula. The sequence goes on along the minus strand of JAJGRW010000050.1, from coordinate 6,917,841 downwards.
TAATTAAGTAATACCTAAAGCATCGATCAACTGAAATATAATATATAGTAGTAACTAGTAAATAGAAAAAGAAGCAAAAATATCTCATAAAACGTCAAAAATCATGCATGGTGATTTGTTGGAATTATAAAATTGGCGATTTTGAATGAGGCAAGGTTGGAGATGCCAATGGTTTAGACCATGTAATTAATTAAGAAGAAATCAGAGTACTTGTAATTTTCAAAAGTGACGTAGCTAGCTAGCTAGGTTGTCTGATGAGCTAGCTTGAATATATAGCATTTAATCGATCACACCCATATTTTTGACAGTGGATGCTGATATATCTATCTATCTATCCGTTTCTTTTGAGGGATTAGAGGTTTAGAACATAGCTTAATTAGTCAATGGGTCACACATGAATTCGGTTTTCACTTTTCAAGATTTGAAATTCATCACCGAGTCTCTTTAATATTTTTCATAGGAATATATAGGTTCAGTTTGACATGCAACTTGCTCAAAAGATGCGAGTTTCTTCCGCTTGTGCCGCATCGGACATATTAGCTTTCCCTCTCTCTAGATCACCACCCCAACGGTCACGAAAATATCTTCAAGTATTCTCTCTTGCTCTCTCTCTAATCCTCCGTACCATCAGATCGAAAAGTACCTGATCTCAATATTATATAATTTGTATATTTGTTTCTGGCAATCAACGAGATAGGTTGAGGGCTGTAATCCATATCACCTTTTTCTGGCAATGAACAAGATATGTTCTGAATAAAAAGAGGCCTCAAGAATGATCTCTTTATCTCTTCATTCTAGATCTATGTGCATCTTTCTATATAAGAAATGGGACCTGAAACAATTAAAGAATCTACTTTTTGTTTTTCTTGTTCAGAGACATCATCCTTATCTCAATATTATACTTTTTATTTCTGCTCTAAATGTATAGTATAGTTAGTATAGATAGTATAGTATAGTATAGTATAGATTCATAATACATATATATATATATATATATACACACACACACACTGATCGACACTACTAACTTGAGACTAAAAGCAGAGATCGAGTTAGTCTTTCAACTGGCTTTGCAATTAATCCACTTAGTTGTCAATCAACCGCAACATTTACAACACCAATCACACTCGTTATCCGTTAAATTTACCGTGGATCATGACACATATTATATATAGATATATTCCTTCCTTCTATTTGAACCATGCATATTGCCATTTCATCTAGGAAATCAGTGTGTGCTTATTATGTACAACTGTAGAAGGGTGTAGGTGTAGCCATGACAATTTTGGATAAGTCTTATTCAATTCTACCAAAATCTTAGAGGATAAAAAGGTACTATAGATGTCATGTGCACCTGAGAGAGAAATTGACGGGTGAATTAATATAATTAAGAGAGATAATTCCCGTGTAGGTCCATGGGACCACAATTGGTGGCCCTTGTAATGAATTAATGGGCTTTGATTGGTATTGAAAGGCCCATAACCGCACCTTAGTGGGGTGGGGCCATGCTGACTGTGCTGCCTCCTGCACTTGCAACTTGCAAGCGCTTGTCTTTTCATTGTTGCATCCCATATGGCAACTATATATCTTCCTTCAAAACTTTGGTCAGGTCTATATTTGTGTAGTAATAACATCTTATACGGATATATATAATGGCATCATAGAATCTGGCTACCATGTTATCATCGATGAAATTTAGTCTATGCCAACTTCAAAATCTATAT
>JAJGRW010000050.1:6897225-6908271 GCA_025461045.1 Carex parvula | reverse complement strand
AAGAACACTATTGTATATCAAAGATGGATTCTTACAGTTCTAAAGTTTAATTTGTCGAGTTTGTACTACACAATAATAGTTATCTTCCTAAAATTGTAAGAGGCATAGAGTTTCTGTTGTAGACACGGATATCACAAATAGCCAATTTGTGGACAGAAATATTATAATTGAGATTGTTTAAACAAATACAACATAAATGATTAAATCTCGTTCTATTCCATGAGGACTTGTATATATTTGACATCAAGACCATTTATTGAAAATCAAAACTCAACATATAATCATGACAAATTAATTATACTGGATAAAATGCAAGCGCATATGACTTCTCGATTTCTTGTTCGTTGGGTGTATTTTGAATTTTTAACTATCAATCTTAAGAAGTGTCATGACACCTTATGATACCAAAAAATTTGGGTTGCTGTACTCTCAATAATAAAAAAAAAAAAAAATAGAAAACAAAATCCCTGAAAAGAAACCTCCTCTCAAAATGTAAATCAAGTTTCAAAAAGGCCGAATTAATGGCCCTTTACGGTATGACCCCCCCAATTTGAGAAAATAAGTGGCTTATATATTACGGGCTGTATGCTTAGACGGATGAAAAGATTATATAAGCCCAATAATTATTGGACTTTCCTGGGCCGTCTCCTCCAATCGACACTTCTTTACAAATAGAATCCATCGCCTTTTCTTCTCCTCCAAGCAGCACTATCCCAAGCTAATAGAACAACGAGAGAGAGAAAGAAGGGCATAGAGAGAGAGAGAGAGAGAGAGAGAGAGAAGACATGGATAGAATCCAGAGAATGTTCACAGCGGCGGGATCAATAGGAGGGCACCCTCAGGGCGACGCCCCTCTTCTCGATACGGCGGAGCAGGTCTACATCTCCTCTCTCGCTCTCCTCAAGATGCTCAAGCACGGTATCTACACATCCCTCTCAGATCCGATCAATTTCTTTATTTTTCCTTTTCTTCTTAGTTATATACTTAGTTGCGGGTAGCTCGTAGACACCCGAAAAAACCGTTCTGGTAATGTGTCCCTCTGATTTCTCACTTTGTAACCAATCACGCTGCCTTTATTTTTATTAGCCTGTCTGTTCTCTAGTGCTACTTTCACGCATTGCATTACCCTCCAGAGTGCATTACTTTTCATTGTCAAAGGCTCTGTTACTTAAAGCATTACTGTGATGCTGACATACTTTATGGCATTTAATGTACAATTAGAAGTTCTTGTGGTAATCGTGAGGTAAAATAGTTTGGAGATTCAAACAGCGAAGGACCCAAAGTATTAGTCAGTCTACGACTCCGTGTCCCTTTAATTTTACTGAACATCAAACAATTCTTTACATACTGATTGAATTATTTTGATTGGGGCATGAAGGGAGAGCTGGTGTACCAATGGAGGTGATGGGACTGATGCTCGGAGAATTTGTAGATGAATATACCGTGCGAGTGGTGGATGTGTTTGCGATGCCACAGAGTGGTACAGGTGTATCTGTCGAGGCTGTCGATCATGCTTTCCAGACTAACATGCTTGATATGCTCAAGCAGACGGGCAGGTCTTTCACTCCCCCTTTTATCAAAACACACACACACAAACACAATAGAAAAAAATGTTATGAAAACCATAAAGGGATGCCTTTAGTGTATTTGGGGTTTGGACTCTGGAGGCCACAAGCTGGAACCATTTCAATTTTGTTCCCAGTTGTTATTTATCTTAAAATATGTTAGCGAACAGGAGATTTCAGTAATATATGATGAAAATATTCTGATTCGGTAAGGTTTTCAAACAATATGAATTGATTCATACTTGTATTCTGCTTGTTTCTTTCGACGAGTATTTCAGCTTTCAATTACTTTTTTGCTTGGATGTTAAGTTCTTAATTAAATTTACATGATGACCATTATGAGGAACCTGTACCACTAAATTTATTTTCCTGTTTGTTTTCTTACGATCTCCTTCCTTAATTACTATAGTTAATTGTTTTACTTATATATTTGTTTTCCTCATTATACAGACCTGAGATGGTAGTGGGGTGGTACCACTCTCATCCTGGTTTTGGCTGTTGGCTTTCGGGTGTTGACATTAACACACAACAGGTTTGTACAAACACTTATTTTTTTTTTTTCAAATTTTGTGGTACCACTCTCATCTTGGTTTTGGTTGTTGGTACCCAATTTCATTACTATTTGTTAATTCATTTTTTGCTCCTTTTTTTATGTAGAGTTTTGAAGCACTGAATCCAAGAGCTGTTGCTGTTGTGATAGACCCAATACAGAGTGTGAAGGGTAAGGTGGTAATCGATGCCTTTCGGTTGATCAATCCTCAGACAATGATGCTTGGCCAAGAGCCTCGTCAAACGACATCTAATGTGGGCCACCTCAACAAGCCTTCTATTCAGGTTTGCATCCATTTGTGCTTCTAAATCTGGGTCAAAGTAATTCGCTACCAAATAGAGAGATTATGATGCTTTTTTGTTGATCCTATGGCAGGCATTGATTCATGGCCTGAACAGGCACTACTACTCTATAGCAATAAATTATAGGAAAAATGAACTCGAAGAAAAGATGCTTCTGAACTTGCACAAGAAGAAATGGACAGATGGTTTTGTGTTACGGCCATTCGACGTGCATTCGAAAACTAATGAGCAGATTGTTCAGGTGTGTGCAATGCATTTAGAAATTTATGAGGTCTACTTTGGTTTGAAATTAAGAAAAGTTCATTGTTCACACTTTATGCGAAAAGGCCTCACGTTTTAATAAAATAAGACTACTAAAGAGGCTGGATGCAAAAAGGGATGAATGTAATATATATGAGACCCAGCCTAGCTTATGTGTGTCTCATCCAGAAAGAAAATTATTTGAGGAACTAGGTTTGAACTAGGCACTTTCTTTCTTGCAAATGAAGTAGGTCCTTTGCAATTCCATAAATAATGGAAGGAGTTCTTTGCAAAATCCCTAAAATTAATTTTTGTAAGGCCTCTATGCTACTGATGACCTTTATGTGCAGGAAATGCTGAACCTAGCAACAAAGTACAACAAAGCAGTTCAAGAGGAAGATGAGCTACCCCCGGAAAAGCTTGCTATTGCAAATGTCGGGAGACAAGATGCGAAGAAACATCTAGAAGAGCACGTCTCCAACCTCATGTCTTCCAACATAATTCAGACCCTTGGAACCATGCTTGACACTGTTGTGTTTTAGGTTTTTTATGTTTCTAGAATTTTCTTTTACAGGAGAGAAATTTGTATCTTTAACTCTTAGTTGGGTTGTATGTATGATGATACTTCGTTTGTACACCTGATTGCTTGTTTGTATTGTTTTAGGTGTTACGCTTAGACTGTTTAAATTGATATCCTATGTGCTGTTAATCAGAATTTGAGCTGCAGTTTCAATCCTGTAGCACTATGGTGCGTCTTTCTTTTGGTCTGCTTGAAATCTCTTTAGCTGTTCATCTTTTTCAGTTTGAAAATATTATCACATCCTATCTGTTTAAATCATAGTGATGCGTTTGGTCATGTTATTGAATATGTTATTGAATATTGATGTTGCAATGTGTTTCCGTTATTTGGTCGTTACTAAAAAGAAGTATTTCTATAAAGAGATGAGGATCTTGCTAAACGCGTTAGCGAAATTGGGTTTATAAGGGAGCAAGAGGATCAATCGGCTACGAGAGTTTTTCAGAAGAGAGGTCGTAAGTTTAAAATTTGAATGACATCTCTTATAATTAATTAGACAGTTGGACCGTTTGCAAATTTGATTTTGTGTCAATCTATAAGTTTGTAATTTCTTTTCATCACTCATACTCTATGATGAACTAAAACATGTCTGACCTTCAAATACTTCAATCGGAGGTGGATGATTTCTCTATCATCATTAAGATGTTAGTCACTGAAGATTTAAATCATACACGAGGATTCTAATTTCAATAAGTTTTTTGTGCTACAAATCTTTTATATTTAAATATGAAAATCTGAAATGCAAATATCAAATCCAATCCGTATATCTTGTTTATTTTTACAAGAGATGAGTTAATGTATTTTTTTTATATATATATATTTTTTTTGCCTTCTTAATCTTGTATAAAATAAGCTGAAAAAATTATAATATTTTACATGAATGCATCTCTTGTGAAAATGAACTTTAGCCTTTTTAATACAACAATATTTTGTAATATAATAAAAGTTGATGACATTGAAATCCATCTCTAAATCATATATATTAATCAGGGTTCTAAATAGCTAGCTATAGCGGTTTTTGACCTAAAAAGCTAAGCTACGGGGTAAAACTTCGCTAATCGAGCTACGGCCGCTATAGCGGTAATAGCGGTCCGCTATGCTACATGGGCTTATTATTATTTATTTATTTTGCAATTTAAATGGGCTTTAAGGTCCAAACCGAAATTAAATTAGATGGGTCTATAATATCAATAAAACTTGAACAATGTGCGTTGGCCTATATCAATTAAATTATTTGAATATGTAGTAAAATGATACTTAATATATGGTAGTAGGATATTTTGAATAGAAAATATATCGATAGTTTATGAATTAGGGATATTTTGAATGACAATTTGGACTTTGTATTGGTTCAATGTGAATATTAGAACTTTTTAATCAATTTGGTGTTTTTGTTACTTATGAGACTTTAGATAATGTTTATTATTAGTAGAAATATAAAATAAAATTTTTGAAAATAAAAAAAACGCTATGTAGGATAGCTTTCGCTATAGCTACGCTATTCGCGATAGCTTTTTTTTTTGTCTCCCCGCTATGCCGCTATAATCGCTATTTATAACCTTGATATTAATTATAGAGTATTTGGTAATAAAGTGATATCTTGGCGTTTGGTCACCTAAGCAAGATCTGTTGTGCTTGATAAAATTTCCAAAACTAGAAATTTTGCAAGTCGTTTATGATTTTGGAAGACCAAGTCACCAAAAAGCTTTAATATGAACTAGTTTTGCTTCTTGATTGTTTCTGCTGCCACATAGTCGGATTTTTTTTAAAAACAGTAACTAAAATAATTAATGTTAAAGAACCAACATGATTACCGAGTTTTCTATAAAAACAGCAAAAACCGAATAGCCTATTCGGTTAAGGGGTTTTTTTTTTGCTTCACCGAATAGGCTATTCGGTTTACTCTATTTTCACAAAAAAAAACACCAACTCTGTAATGTTTGGTGTAACCTTGCGTGTAAAGCCTCTAAACCGAGATGGTAATTCGGTTTAGGACTTTTTTAGCCTAAACCGAATTGCCATTTCGGTTTAGTTTTTTTTTTTTTTTTAGACTAAGAAGAGCAAAATAAAGAAATCTAACACTAAAAATTTAAATTTTTTGTTTAAATTATTTGTTAGATTACTTCTTTTGATTTATAATTAGCAACAAAAAAAATACACTAAATTACTTGAAATTATGTTGAATTACACTGTATTACAATAAATTATGTTGAATTACACTAAATTACGCTAAATTACAATAACTCCGCTAATTACGGTAAACTACGCAAAATTACGCTAAATAGACCGATTATGTGCCATCTTTCACGAATCATAAAAAATAGTAAAAAATTCTGAAAATAGTAAAAACTGGTATTCTACAAGTTCATTATGTAACTAATTTACTGAGCTACTTGGATTGAATAATAGAAATGAAAATCTTAATCGGAAACTTCAACTCAAGTTTTGAGACTCTTCTCTTAATTTTTTGGTGATTCTGAATTTTGAAATCCGGCATCGCGGGCACAGACGCATGCGTATTTTCGCAAGCTTTCCGAAAAGTGGTCATTTGCTGAAATCGGACACTCGAGCGCCGTTTTATGACCGTTTGAAGTTTCGCCGTTGTTTTTCGCCTTTTCAATGAAGATATCGTCCCTATTCATATGTAATTTAGCGTAATGTAATGTAATTTAGTATAATTTAACTTAATATAGTGTAATTCAACATAATTTCATAATTTAGCGTATTTTAGTATAAATATTCTAATTATATATCAAAGTAAAATAATTTAAATAAAAAATTCAAATTTTCAGTATTAGATTTCTTTATTTTGCTCTTTTTAGTTTCTGAAAAAAAAAAAATCTAAACCGAAATGCCAATTCGGTTAAGCACAAAAAAACACCAAACCGAATAGCCTATTCGGTTAAGTCTATAAAATAGATTTTGGATTTTCTGTGGCATCGTATCATATAACCCCAGTTAAAATCCTGTAAACCGAATAGCTTATTCGGTGAAAAAAAAAAAAAAAAACCTTAACCGAATAGGCTATTCGGTTTTTGCTGTTTTCGTAAAAATCTCGGTAATTATGTTGATTCTTTAACATTAATTATTTTAATTACTGTTTTTAAAAAAAAAACCCACATAGTCACATAGATTTTCATCTTATCAGCTCTTTTCTTTTGCCAGTGATAAGTAACGGTGGTTCGGTAGGGTTTGTATTTAATAATACAGAGGGTAGGATAGGAATGAAAACCACTCGGACACGGAGCGGATAGTGACCACTGATCAGGCCGTATTCATTTTTATTTTTGATATATACGGATTTCAATTGATTCAATACAAATACAGAATTTAAATATAATTCGGACATCAAAAGCAAATTTTGCTCCAATTTCATATAATGCATCAAACATTCAAACTTATTATAAAATAATAAGTATTTTTTTCGATACTAACATTTATAAATAAATATAATTTTTATAATAAACAGAGGACACTATTTTACAGTGACACATATTGACATCATATGTTTATAAGTTATTTTTGCGATTTTAAAATTAAAAAATGACTTATAAGCATATTGTGTCAAGATGTGTCACCATAAAATGGTGTAATTGAATCCCTCCTCTTGTGCTACCACTGTGATTATCTCAATTAAGACCGGAACATGAAAATTTAGATTGTGAGTTGAAATATAAAATACATAATGTGTGGCAATTGAGATTTTAACTCAAATCTTCATGATACATAGTGAAATTCTAACCACTGAGCTACAAACACACATCTAACATTACACGAGGAGAGCTGAACTATACAAAAATTTTAAAGATAATAAAATTCAATTAAATTTCAATATACATAATGAAAAAATTTAAACCCGTAGGGATGAGTAAGCACCCCTTGACTTACGTTAAGATTCGCGCCTGACCACAATTTACTGTTTATTAATTGACACCATGTGGTCCTGCTTAAAATTAAGCACATCTCGCTTCTTTATTTTTATTTGGCAAAAGATAACCGTATGAGGGTTGTATCATTAATTTCTTCTCTTAATTGCTTGTTGGTCATGTTGAATTTGATTATTTCTTATGCTGGAATTTGGGTCGTATATCGGTATATGGCATGACACATATCCCATGTCACTTTTGATTTTAGCTGCTTTGCTTTCTTTACTTTTTGCCTCGGAGATCTTAATTATGATAATGACCTTTGTGCTAAACATCCTGTTCTATAATTTAGGATAATGTTTTGACCGTTTACTTAGTTTAATTTTTCATGTGCATTTTTCGATCATGATGATAATGGTACAACAAATTAAAATTACGGGCTTTAATTTAGTTGAAGTCATAATTTGAAGAATTCCAAATAATTTATACCATTGTAATTTTTAATTTTCATTTCTAATTAGATTTGTGCTACATATATATATAGTGTAATATTGTAATTAATTTGAGAAAACATAGCTTAATATTCTTATTGGTGCTGTTTCTTTAAAACAAAATATGAATGGATAGTTCATATAATTAAGTGCTTGCTGCAAGTAGCAACCTACAAAGAAGGAAACATCACTTGCTAATTGGGTACTGGCGAATCATGTGGTAACTGGTAACTGTATTAGGAATTCTCTATCAAAATTAAGGTCTAAAAAGTGAGATGGAATATATATCATGACCTTATCAAGCACGTACCAATGATATATCCTCTTTATCTTGTGGTTTAAATAACCCCTAGTATGGACACTAAACCTTATCTAGTTATCCTCAACAAATCAATCTCCAATTGCTAATTAATACATGATATACATACATATATATATATATATATATACATATATATATATATACATATACATATATATATATATACATATACATATATATATATATACATATACATATATATATATATACATATACATATATATACATATACATATACATATACATATACATATACATATATATACATATATATATATATATATATATATTAGGGCGCTCTCGAGTTCACCAAGAGCTTGGTGAACTCAAGTCCAAAACTCATCGGATCGGCTTCAAACGACAAATCCGACCGTTGAAACCCGTCTACCTTACGAGTTATGCGTCTACATGCAAAAATTTTAAATTTTGAAATTAATTTTGCATAGAATCAAGTGGTCAAAATTAGAAGGTTAATAAATTAATTTTAATGCATTCATTTTTTGACGTTTTTTGACCATGCACTTGACTCTATGCAAAATTAATTTCAAAATTTAAAATTTTTGCATGTAGACGCATCACTCGTAAGGTAGACGGGATTCAACGGTCGGACCGTTATTTGAAGCCGATCCGATGAGTTTTGGACTTGAGTTCACCAAGGGCATGGTGAACTCGAGAGCACCCTTGTTCTACTCTCTCTCTCTCTCTCTATATATATATATAGAGTAAGGCTACGGTGCTTTGCAAAGTAAACCCCCGTTTACTTCGGGCCACTTTTTGGATTTTGAAAATCGAAACAACCGATCCGAACCGTTCAACATGTTCTAAACATTGAAATGTGCTTGGAGACCAAATTTTACATTTTTTGGAATTTTTTTACTATTTATTAAGCCACTTTGAAAGTTTCTGATCCGGTGGTCCAGAAAATTTTACTGTTTTTACTGTTCACCGTCGGATCAGCGATTTTCAAAGTGGCTTAATAAATAGTAAAAAAATTCCAAAAAATGTAAAATTTGGTCTCCAAGCACATTTCAATATTTAGAACATGTTGAACGGTTCGGATCGGTTGTTTGAATTTTCAAAATCCAAAAAGTGGCCCGAAGTAAACGGAGAATTTACTTTGCAAAGCACCGTAGCCTTACTCTATATATATATATATTTGACGTTTGAACAGTACCACTGTACCAGAATGTGACTGCTGATATCGACCACATAAAGTATTATTTATTAATTCCCTTGACAAGAAGCAAGTGCATGCATTTGTTACACACTTACACCAGATTATATAACTGGATAATATTTCTGTGTACTTCTTTTATAAAGATCAGGTTGTCTGTCCCAACAAAGTTTTCATGACAGCTGGTGAATGCATGTATATATGTAGTAGCTATCTAAGAGGTTCTAAATCTATAACCAAATTCCTATATATGGTTTGCAAAGAGATGACCTTTTTTATTGATCCCTCTATTATGATTAATTTTTCTGATACAGACGTATCAAACACTACATGTCATTGTGACCACACAAAAGATTCGGACTAATGCATGTCTCGTCACTTTTCTCTGAACCTACTCTACACACACAAAAAAATAGATGACTACTAGAAATATGAAGGGTTAATAATTCAAAATAGCGGGTCATTACTTAATATTTGGCTACTATGAAGTGTCACCAACCTTCGAAACCTACCGGATAGACTTCAAATGTGGAATCCAAACTGTTCCGACTGATATACTTCAGCAGTGACATTTAGACTTAGTATTAAATCAAGTTGTAAAATAATAATGAAAAATAAATATATTAAAATTAACTTATAAACATTCTTTTTTGAATGCTTGACTTTGCACTAAATAAAATTTATAATTTATAATTTTGTAGGTGATGGATGGATTTGAACGGTTTGAATTCTTATTTGAAACATATTATATAGATTTTGAAGTTGGCAACATGGTAGCCAGATTCTATGATGCCATTATATATATCCGTATAAGATCGATGTTATTACTACACAAATTAAATATAGACCTGACCAAATTAAGTTTGAAGGAAGATATATATATATAGTTGCCATATGGGATGCAACAATGAAAAGACTTAAGCTCTTGCAAGTTGCAAGTGCAGGAGGCAGCACAGTCAGCATGGCCCCACCCCACTAAGGTGCGGTTATGGGCTTTTTTCTTTCAATACCAATCAAAGCCCATTAATTCATTACAAGGGCCACCAATTGTGGTCCCATGGACCTACACAGGAATTATCTCTCTCTTAATTATATTAATTCGCCCGTAAATTTCTCAGATATGATATATCTCGGTGCACATGACATCTATAGTACCTTTTTATCCTCTAAGATTTTGGTAGAATTGAATAAGACTTATCCAAAATTGTCATGGCTACACCTACACCCTTCTACAGTTGTACATAATAAGCAACACTGATTTCCTAGAGATGAAATGGCAATATGCATGGTTCAAATAGAAGGAAGGAATATATCTCTATATATAATATGTGTCATGATCCACGGTAAATTTAACGGATAACGAGTGTGATTGGTGTTTTTTTTTTTGAGGAAACAGAGTGTGATTGGTGTTGTAAATGTTGCGGTTGATTGACAACTAAGTGGATTAATTGCAAAGCCAGTTGAACAAGACTAACTCGATCTCTGCTTTTAGTCTCAAGTTAGTAGTGTCGATCAGAGTGTGTGTGTGTGTGTGTGTGTGTATGTGTGTGTGTGTGTGTGTGTGTGTGTGTGTGTATATGTGTGTGTGGTGTGTGTGTGTGTATTATGAATCTATACTATACTATACATATATAGCAAGGAGAATAAAAAGTATTAATATTGAGATAAGGATGATGTCTCTGAACAGGAAAAACAAGAAAAGTAGATTCTTTAATTATTGTTTCAGGTCCCATTTCTTATATGGAAAGATGCACATAGCTAGATCTAGAATGAAGAGATAAAGAGATAATTCTTGAGGCCTCTTTTTTATTCAGAACATATCTTGTTCATTGCCAGAAAAAGGTGATATGGATTACAACCCTCAACCTATCTCGTTGATTGCCAGAAACAAATATACAAATTTAGATCAGGTACTTTTCGATCTGATGGTACGGAGATTAGAGAGAGGAGAGAAAGAGA